>JAVSCE010017390.1:0-144982 GCA_032199065.1 Smutsia gigantea
CAGTTTATCTATTTGTTTATTTTCTCAAAGAACCACCTCCTGCTTTCATTGATTCTTTCTATTGTTTTATTCTTCTCAATTTTATTTATTTCTGCTTAATCTTTATTATGTCCCTCCTTGTATTGACTTTGGGCCTCGTTTGTTCTTCCTTTTCTATTTTCATTAACTGTGAGTTTAGACTGTTCATTTGGGATTGTTCTTCTTTCCTGAGGTAGGCCTGCATTGGAATATATTTCCCTCTTAGCATGGTCTTTGCTGCTTCCCACAGATTTTGTGGTGTTGAATTATTGTTGTCATTTGTCTCCATATATTGCTTGATCTCTGTTTTTATTTGGTTATTGATCCATTGATTATTTAGGAGCATGTTATTAAGCCTCCATGTGTTTGTGGGCTTTTTCGTTTTCTTTGAGTAATTTATTTCTAGTTTCATACCTTTGTGATCTGAGAAGCTGGTTGGTACAATTTCAGTCTTTTTGAATTTACTGAGGTTCTTTTTGTGGCCTAATATATGATCAATTCTTGAAAATCTTCCATGTGAACTTGAGGAGAATGTGTATCCTGTTTCTTTTGGATGGAGTGTTCTGTAGATGTCCGTTAGGTCCATGTGTTCGAATATGTTGTTCAGTGCCACTGTCTCTTTATTTATTTTCTGTCTGATCGATCTGTCCTTTGGAGTGTGTGGTGTGTTGAAGTCTCCTAAAATGAATGCATTGCATTCTATTTCCCCCTTTAATTCTGTTAGTATTTGTTTCACATATGTAGGTGATCCTGTGGTGGGTGCATAGATATTTATAATAGTTATATCCTCTTTTTGGACTGACCCTTTTATCCTTATGTAATGTCCTTCTTTGTCTCTTGTGACTTTCTTTGTTTTGAAGTCTATTTTGTCTGATACAAGTACTGCAACTCCTGCTTTTTTCTCCCTATTAGTTGCATGAAATATCTTTTTCCATCCCTTCACTTTTAGTCTGTGTATGTCTTTGGGTTTGAAGTGAGTCTCTTGTAGGCAGACTATAGATCGGTCTTGTTTTTTTATCTATTCAATATCTCTATGTCTTTTGATTGGAGCCTTGATACCATTTACAATTAGGGTGATTATCGATAGGTACATACTTTTGCCACTGCAGGCTTTAGATTCGTGTTTACCAAAGGTTCAAGGGCAATTGCCTTACTATCTAACAGTCTAATTTAACTTACTTCATGAAGTATTACAGACACAACCTAAAGCTTTTTTTTCCTCCTTTTTCTTCCTCCTCCATTCTTTGTATGTTATAAATCATATTCTGTACTTTTTGTCTGTCCCTTGGGTGACATCTTTTTAGCCTTAGGAGTACTTAAATCTATAGGAGTCCCTCCAAAATGCATTGTAGAGGTGGTTTGTGGGAGGTAAACTCTCTCAGCTTTTACTTATCTGTAAATTGTTTAATCCCTCCTTCAAATTTAAATGATAACCTTGCCAGGTAGAGTATTCTTGGTTCAAGGCCCTTCTGCTTCATTGCGTTAAATATATCATGCCACTCCCTTCTGGCCTGTATGGTTTCTGTTGAGAAGTCTGATGATAGTCTAATGGGTTTTCCTTTGTATGTGATGCTTTTTTCTCTCTCTATCTGCTTTTAAAAGTCTGTCTTTATCCTTGATCTTTGCCATTTTAGTTATTATATGTCTTGATGTTGTCTTCCTTGGGTCCCTTGTGTTGGGAGATCTGTGCCCCTCCATGGCTTGAGACTACCTCCTTCCCCAGATTGGGGAAGTTTTCAGCAATTACATCCTCAATGACACTTTCTATCCCTTTTTCTCTCTCTTCGTCTTCTGGTACCCTTATAATGCGAATATTGTTGCGTTTGGATTGGTCACACAGTTCTCTCAATATTCTTTCATTCTTAGAGGTCCTTTTTTCTTTCTGTGCCTCAGGTTCTTTGTAGTCCTCTTCTCTAATTTCTATTTCATTTACTGTCTCTTCTAGTGCATCTAATCTGCTTTTAAATCCCTCCATTGTATGTTGCGTTTCGGGTATGGGATTTCTTAGTGATTGAATTTCCAACATAAATTCGTTCCTGAGTTCTTGAATATTTTTCTGTATCTCCATAGCATGTTTATAATTTTTATTTTGAACTCTCTTTCAGGAAGATTGGTGAGTTTGGTTTCATTTAGCCCTCCTTCTGGGGTTTGTGAGATTTTGGTCTGAACCATGTTCTTTTGTCGTTTCATATTTCTGTGTGGTGCCCACTAGTGTGCAGAAACTCCAGTCTCTGGAGCTGCTCAGCCCCTAGAGTGAAGTTGGGGGTCATAGAGGAGCGGAGCTGGTGCCTGTGGGGAGGAAAGATGTGCTTCCTGATTCCCGTCTGTGGTGCCTGTCTCCAGTGTCATAGCCAGTGGGCCAAGCACACACGTGTAATCCTCTGTGCTTTGCGTCTGTAGCTGTTGTAGGCAGGGCCTCCCTCTGGCTGGCCTGATGCCTGAGCAGTGACTGCCTGTTTGTGAGCAGGTGCCTGCTGGCCAGTAGGAAGGCCTGGCAGGCTGTGCATCACAGTTGGGGGCCTCAGAGCTGAGTAGGCAGCCAGGGGAATAGAGCACCTGAAGCTCTCCAAAGTTCCCAACCAGCTGGGCCAAACGTGCCCACGCAACTTTGTCCAGCTCTCCCCTCTTCCCGCATAGCAAGCTATGTGCAAAAGCCACCCCTTCAGCAGCCCTCTGGCTGCTAGGAAGCCTCTCAGACTGCCTACTTTTCCTCTGACACAGAGTGGCGGGTGTGGATCCCGTCCTCCACAAATGGCCAGAATGTCAATTTCTCAAGCACTCTACCTGTCCGAGCTCCCCAACATCCAGAGCACCACACACTATAGGATTCTGCTCACAAAGCGGATCTCCAGGGCTAGGTGTTCAGCAGTCGCAGTCTTCCATCCCCTCCCCCGCTCTATTTCTCTTCTTCCACCTGTGAGCTGGGGTGGGGGAAGGGCTTGGGTCCCACCTGATTAAGGCTTTCCTACGTTCCCCTGTTTTGTGAGGTCTGCTCTGTTCGTGGGGTGTGTTTGCAGTCTGGTTCAGTCTTTTTCTAGTTGTTGTTTTAAGGTTAGTTGTATTAATTAACCATATCTTTGCACAATTTGTGGTTTTGGGACGAGCTCTCTGTCTCACCTCTTATGCCGCCATCTTACAAGTCCCTTCTGCATAGAAATTAATCTCACTTTGTGCACATGACATAGGGTAAGTTTGTGTTTTCCCTATTCAGTATGGAAGTGATGAGAGAGGTGTCAGAGCCACCAACTCTGGAATCAAAAAGAGAGGTTTTGAACCCCTCTCTTACATCCACTTTTTTTGTCATTTATGACTAATAACTTCTCTAAGCTCAGTTTACTAATTTGTAAAATGGTGATAAGACTCTCTTCCTCCTATGCAAAGTGGAATTACTGTGAGGGTTACATAAAGTTAAATTTGTAGTGTACTTAGATTAGGGTCTGGTATATAATAAGCACTCAGTAGGTGATAGATAGCTGTTACTATTTTTAAAAATTGAGGAAGTCAGTTGGACTTATGTCTCCTTTCTTCATATGCGGAACGTAACTACTTTTTATAACTCTATTTTGCATTTTCCAAGAACAAATGCAAAACAAACTTTAAAGAAGCAATTTCAAGCTTTTAATGTCCCTACTTGATTAGAAGTAACTTCTTTAAGGCAGAGTTTGAGTCTTATCTGTGTTTTTTTCTCATACCTGGCATAGTCTCTGGAATGATGTTTTGGTTGAATGAATAAATGAATTTAAAAGAAAGGAAAACGTTTTTTTCAAAGATATATTCAATGTTTATGACCACTTAACCTTTATTTTTCTTTGCGAGATATGTAATTATCATTCTGTGATCTTTCAGAGTTGGACTTTACAGAAAATTTCAAAAAAACCTGATTTTAGCTCTTTTGACAGTAAGTTTTAAAAGATTTTTTTTTTTTCCTTTGCTTAGGTGCTCATAGATTTCAGCTAAAAATTTTGTCACATTCTGTGCGGGCACTGTTTTTTTTTTTTTGGTTGCTAATTTTCACTGGATTAGACTGTAATAAAAGTGATGTAAATGAATATGAAGGGAACCCAAATCAAAGCTGGAAGCCAGACAGTGCATAAGTAAAGGAGCGAGCTTGGGGAGGGGTCAAAGGGCAGGGGATGGTGTGTATTCCCTGGGCCCCACTTTGAATGGAGGTTTGTAGAAAGTGGTGGTGTAGGTTCCATGCTGCGACACATTGGGGAATGACAGGGAGAGCACCTGCATCTGGAAGGGAAGTGACTTGGCCCTGAGACCCATAGCAGAATCCCTCCCCAGACAGGAGTCAGCAGAATGGAGCCAGCAGAGAGCAATGATGTGTCTTGGGCTAGAGGGCATTGATGTGTAAAGGATAGGGAGGCCTCAGCAGGGGCTCCTAGGCCTCAGTAATAGTTGTTGTCTGAAGAGTGCCTGAATCATAGTCCCTGGAAGGTCTGGGTGGATATAAGAAATAGGTGGGAGGCAGGGAAAAGTTGTGTTAACACAGAAATGTAAGTTCACTGAAACTAATGCCCTAAAAATGTTGGGTTTGGAGCCCCAGAATAATATCAAACCCTCATAAAGCAGGGACTCAAACTTCAGTGGTGCAGGGTCTGCAAATGGCTAGCTTATATACCTAGCTTAGGGGGACAGAAACTGGAAAAAATCTTCAGGTGAGAAGAGTAGAGAAGCGTGCCTATATACTGGGTGCTGTGCTGGCTTCTTTATGTGCCTACTGTTTAATCCTCACCACTTCTTTTTGAGATGGGCATCCTAATCCCATCTTAGAGGTAAAAAACAGGTTTCTCGAGGTTAAACACTTATACAAATGTCATAGCTTAGTACACTCTTATTTCTCGTCAATTATTGCTCTTGCTAAGGGTTTTTTTCAGTTTTTGATAGCTTCATAAATATTTCAGTGGAATTTCTCCAGAAGATATATTCAGAGGTCAGTTTACCATCTTGGTAGAAGTTTCCAGTATACCTCCTTTTTGCAGCATATACCATGAAATCAGTCTGGCCATGTAGAGCAGCAGTTCTTGAACTTCAGTGTGCATAAGAAACACCTGGGGAGCAGGTTGAACTCGCAGACTCCCTAGAGCTTCCCTGAGTTCCAGTAGGTCTGGGATGGGATACAGGGGCTCACATTTTAAACAAGAACCAAACATGAATTCAGATGCAAATTGTCAACTGACTATACATTAAGATAGACTATAATAAAGCAGTATAGATATAGAATAGCATTCATTTCCACATTTAGTCCATGGCCCCTGTCCCTCCAGGATTACTTTATTATAAATCAAAAGAGTAGCCATGGAACTGCCCTTATTGTTCCTCAGTGCCGCAGGTAGGGGAGGAAGGGAAAGGGGAGTAAGAGAGCTCGTGAGATGTAGGTCAAGAAAGAGCCACGGAATGCTCTTACACAATGCTACTTTGACTGACAAGTCCTGGATTACAAGGTCAAAGCCAGAATGGTCTGGAATCTCTCCAAGCCAAACGGATAAAACCAGAGGCCCAATTTAACAGGAAATAGCTATTAGCAAATATAATGCTTTGTATTTTTAAATAATTCAGGGGACAAAGCTAACCATTTTTTAGCTTAAGTAAAAACCTGGAAGTTCATTAAGTATTTCCTTGTATCCAAATAATGAGTAATAATGAGTTCATGGCAGAAAAAAATATAGATATACCATTAAATATATATTTCCTCCAAAGGTGTTTTAATAGATAATTTAATTTAAAATAATGAGTAATATTGGGTCATGCCAGAAAAAGATTTAGTGTACTTTTAAAATATTTATTTACTCTAGAAGTGTTTTAATTGGTAATAGAAGTAGGTGGTTCAGGTTAATACATTTTCTAGTAGTAATTTCTTGTTTCCAGATACAACCCCAAAATTTTTAGGTGGTGTACTTTATACTTAGGCAGGCATGCATAAGTTTGCTAGAAAATGGACTTCTAGAAACATGATAATATTGAAACTTGCCATTTATAGGAACTCTATAATCAATACTTTTATGGAAAAGAAAAAAGTGTAACCACACTAATTGATCCATTTTGGCAAATCTTGATTGAATTATGTCTCTGTACTTTAATGCAAACTTTGGTGGCATTTGGAATACTGCAAAATGAATAAGGACAATTAAAAAGTGACTTTGTAATAAAAGAATTTTATAGCAAGGAAAACCATACAGAAAATTTTATTTGAATAACATCCATACAACATAAGCAATCTTAACTTTGCAATAAATCAATATTTAGGGGTAAGAGGATAACTAATGTAAGTTATAACAGCAAAGTATAAAAATAAGTACAGTAACCAATTTTATAAAGTGTTCTCATGACAGAGAGTATACTGTTATCTAAAGATCAAGACAATCCCACCAAAAAAAAAAATACAGCTGAGAGTGCCAGGTGTTAGATTAATAAAGGACCTTAACTCTCAAAGAAGGTGGGTTTGGTGCATCTGGATTCTTTCATGGAAACTGGCAAAACATCACTAGTCCTAATCTTACAAATGTAGATGTTTAAAACAGGTTGAGGCAGCAACGTTTTATAGACCAGCATGAAAAGAAAAACAATCACAGGAATGATATAATTATAGGGTAATAAAAACATAAACACCATTATTGCCTTAATTTTATATTTGGATTTTTTTTCTGCAGCTAGTTTACCAGCTTTTAAGTGCAAAGTTTTGATTACAAAATCATTTAGATTTTTTGTCATTTATCCATCCTAATACACACATTGGATTTGATCATTTTGATAGGAGTTTGGTTTAATTGGCCATTGAGAAGAGTGGAGAATTTAGGATTTTTACCAAACCAAGAGAGAAAGAAAGAGAAGTAGCTGCCACTTTTGACTTACTTCTTAGATACTTATAAATTAATACATTATCAGGAATAACTGTTCCTTTTTACTGACTTCTTGAGGCCATCAATATGCTCTTTAGTCCATTTCTATTAAAATACAGGCTTATTGAGAGACAACTATATTATCTCAGCAGGTCACTTAAACCCTTTAAGATTCTATTTCTTTGTAAAATTAAGATGATAATAACTAGTTCATAAGTGTGTTTTAAAAAGAAGAGGTAATGCAAAAGTGCTTTACACAGTGCAAAGCTCAGTAAATGATAATTATTATTTTAATGCCGGAAGAGAAAGCCAGATCAGAAAGAGGTGCCTCCTTAACAAACAGAAAGCAAATAATCCAATTAAGAAATGGGCAGAGGACATGAATAGACACTTCTCCAAAGAACAAATTCAGATGGCCAACAGGCACATGAAAAGATGCTCCACATCGCTAATCATCAGAGAAATGCAGATTAAAACCACAATGAGATATCACCTCACACCAGTGAGGATGGCCAACATCCAAAACACAAACAACAACAAATGTTGGCGAGGATGTGGAGAAAAGGGAACCCTCCTACACTGCTGGTGGGAATGCAAATTAGTTCAACCATTGTGGAAAGCAGTATGGAGGTTCCTCAAAAAACTCAAAATAGAAATACCATTTGACCCAGGAATTCCACTCCTAGGAATTTACCCTAAGAATGCAGCAGCCCAGTTTGAAAAAGACAGATGCACCCCTATGTTTATTGCAGCACTATTTACAATAGCCAAGAAATGGAAGCAACCTAAGTGTCCATCAGTAGATGAATGGATAAAGAAGATGTGGTACATATACACAATGGAATATTATTCAGCCATAAGAAGAAAACAAATCCTACCATTTGCAACAACATGGATGGAGCTAGAGGGTATTATGCTCAGTGAAATAAGCCAAGCTGAAAAAGACAAGTATCAAATGATTTCACTCATATGTGGAGTATAAAAACAAAGAAAAAAACTGAAGGAACAAAACAGCAGCAGACTCACAGAACCCAAGAACGGACTAATAGTTACCAAAGGGAAAGGACTGGGGAAAATGGGCGGGAAGGGAGGGATAAGAGGGAAAAAGGGGCATTACGATTAGCAGATGTAATGTTGGGGGGGCACGGGGAGGGCAGTACAACTCAGAGAAGACAAGTAGTGATTCTATAGCATCTCACTACGCTGATGGACAGTGACTGTAATGGGGTTGGTGGGGTGACCTGATGAAGGGGTAGTTTAATAATCGTAATATTGCACATGTAATTGTAAATTAATGATAATAAAATAAATTATATTAAAAAAAAAGGAAAAAGAAAAAGAAAAAAAAAAAGAAATGGGCAGAGGACATGAATAGACACTTCTCCAAAGAAGAAATTCAGATGGCCAACAGGCACATGAAAAGATGCTCCACATCACTAATCATCAGAGAAATGCAGATTAAAACCACAATGAGATATCACCTCACACCAGTGAGGATGGCCAACATCCAAAACACAAACAACAACAAATGTTGGCGAGGATGTGGAGAAAAGGGAACCCTCCTACACTGCTGGTGGGACTGCAAATTAGTTCAACCATTGTGGAAAGCAGTATGGAGGTTCCTCAAAAAACTCAAAATAGAAATACCATTTGACCCAGGAATTCACTCCTAGGAATTTACCCTAAGAATGCAGCAGCCCAATTTGAAAAGGACAGATGCACCCCTATGTTTATTGCAGCACTATTTACAATAGCCAAGAAATGGAAGCAACCTAAGTGTCCATCAGTAGAAGAATGGATAAAGAAGATGTGGTACATATACACAATGGAATATTATTCAGCCATAAGAAGAAAACAAATCCCACCGTTTGCAACAACATGGATGGAGCTAGAGGGTATTATGCTCAGTGAAATAAGCCAAGCCGAAAAAGACAAGTATCAAATGATTTCACTCATATGTGGAGTATAAGAACAAAGAAAAATACTGAAGGAACAAAACAGCAGCAGACTCACAGAACCCAAGAACGGACTAACAGTTACCAAAGGGAAAGGGACTGGGGAAAATGGGCGGGAAGGGAGGGATAAGAGGGAAAAAGGGGCATTACGATTAGCAGATGTAATGTTGGGGGGGCACGGGGAGGGCAGTACAACTCAGAGAAGACAAGTAGTGATTCTATAGCATCTCACCACGCTGATGGACAGTGACTGTAATGGGGTTGGTGGGGGGGACCTGATGAAGGGGTAGTTTAATAACCGTAATATTGCACATGTAATTTTAGATTAATGATAATAAAATAAATTATATTAAAAAAAAACCACAATGAGATATCACCTCACACCAGTAAGGATGGCCACCATCCAAAAGACTAAGAACAACAAATGCTGGCAAGGATGTGGAGAAAGGGGAACCCTCCTACACTGCTGGTGGGAATGTAAGCTAATTCAACCATTGTGGAAAGCAATATGGAGGTTCCTCAAAAAACTAAAACTAGAAATACCATTTGACCCAGGAATCCCACTACTTGGAATTTACCCAAGGAATACAAGTTCTCAGTTTCAAAAAGACATATACACCCCTATGTTTATCACAGCACTATTTACAATAACCAAGATATGGAAGCAACCTAAGTGTCCATCAGTAGATGAATGGATAAAGAAGATGTGGTACATACACACAAGGAATACTATTCAGCCATAAGAAAGAAACAAATCCTACCATTTGCAACAACATGGATGGAGCTAGAGGGTATTATGCTCAGTGAAATAAGCCAGGTGGAGATAGATAAGTGCCAAATGATTTCCCTCATTTGTGGCTATAACAACGAAGCAAAACTGAAGGAACAAAACAGCAGCAGACTCACAGAACCCAAGAAGGACTAGTGGTTACCAAAGGGGAGGGTTGTGGAAAGGCAGGTGGGGAGGGAGGGAGAAGGGGATTGAGGGGTATTATGTTTAGTACACATGAGGTGAGGGGTCACAGGGAAAACAGTGTAGCACAGAGAAGGCAAATAGTGAATCTGTGGCATCTTACTACACTGATGGACAGTGACTGCAATAGGGTACCGGGGGGACTTGATAATATGGGTAAATGTAGTCACCACATTGTTTTTTCATGTGAAACCTTCAGAAGAGTGTATATCAATAATACCTTAATAAAATTTTAAAAAATATATATCATAATCTGCATTTTGTAAATGAGGAAAAATAAAGAGGCTCAGAGAAGTGAAGTATGTTTCCCAACATCTTGGGGTTCTAGTGAATGGTGAAGTCATAATTCAAATGCAAGGCCATCCAAACACAAGGCACTCCTTCTTTTTGTTTTAATCAGCCCGCCAAGGGGACTGGCTGGATTTCTTACTGCTTATCCCAGGCGTGTTTAGTTTTCGGATGTCACCAACTCTAGGAGCGGTCAGCTTCTCCCAGGTGGAGGGCTTCAGAGTTTCAGAGCCCCTGGCCTAACATCAGACTATCCAAATGCTCTCATTGTTGCCAAGCTTTAGAATCTCCTGAGGATCCTGTCTGGATATTAGATTCCTGAGCCTGCCCCACCTCCAGACATTCCGATTATTAGATCTGGGAGGTTTTTTTTTTTTCAGTTTCATTGAGGTATAACTGACAAATAAAACTCATATATTTAAAGGGTAGCGCATGATGATTTGCTATATGTATACACTGTGAAAGGATTCCCACCACATCCATTAATTAGAACATCCATTAGTTAACACACATATTACCCAGATGCTCTTTCCACTGCACCAATGTGCCTTTCTTTTAGAGGTCTCTAGAAAAATACCTGTGGAGTGACTGGATGACCCCACTTCATCAGTGACCATACATATAACTGTATCCAGGGACTAGGTAGCTCACAAATGACTACCCCAGGACACAGCACAGCAACCTTCAGAGAGGCTCAATTCCATGCCGTAAAGAGCCACAGAGCCCCCACCACCGTCAGAGTTAGTCAGCTGTGCAAGTTGCGGCCCAGGCCACCAGAAGCCAGCAGCTAGCCCTTAGCAGGGGTTTGCACCTATGTCAGAGGCAGCTCCCTGGCTCTACTTAAGGTGAAGTGTGAGGATGTGACCTCAGATGTCTAGGGCTCAGTCCACTGTCTGTCTTTCAGACTCCATTCCAATGCACTGGTTACCTCTGGGGCTTTAAGTGCCTCCACATACCTGTAACAGTTGTTGTGGAATTTGTTGTAAGAAGAAAGAGTGATCAGGCCTCCCCACGCAGCAGATAAAGAGAAGAAAATCTGAGTGGCTGCATCTTTCCACACCTGAGAAGCAAAGCGGAGAAGACTGAAGGTCACTGAAGGAAGATGCCCTGTGGGGGGAGAGCTGCCGATGCCCAGTGTCACATCATCCCCCAGGGGAAAGGTACTCAGGACAAGGTGACTTTGGCATTAACTGTAAGTGAGAAACATACATCCTTTGGGCTGGAATTCAAAAAGGCAGTAAATTACCTAGGGGATTTTAACTCCTCTCTAATCAAAGGAGAGGAATTCTAAACCACACACACATTTCATGCTTACATTTCCTACCATGTAAAATTAAACAGAAGGGAGAGCCCTCTCTCTGGCTGCATACATTCTCAAAATACAATTTGCAACAGCAAAGTATATTCATGGATACAAAATAAAAATCTTTTCCTACAGATTACAACTGCTATTAAAAATCTGGAAGTCTATAACCCCTCATCTTAGTAAAGCCGCCTCCGAGTCACAGCACAGTGGATTTTACAGTGCCACTCCTTCTCGAACTTTGATCATGCCTCCTGGTTCTTTCGGTGATTTCTCTTAATTGCCCTTATAAAGCTCAAGAGTTTGAGCTAGAGATGTGTATGACTTGTATGATGGCTCGCCCATCATTTTTATAAATTAAATCCAGTTGTTAAACTGTGCTTTTAAAATATACAAGGAAAAAGTTCAAGTGTGTGCTGGCAAAGTCTGTGCCTACACCAACATGCATTCTCCCATACTCCTTAGTGACAAAGCTGTGATTTTATGTAAAGGCAGCCATTTGTCCAGCTGAAGGACCATCTCCCAGCATCAGAGGGAGGTGCAGCAAGGGGAGAAAAAGCATATGATTTCACTTCTGGCCAATGAAGTGAAAAATCAATTGTGATATGGGACTTCTGGGGTTTCCCCTCTTTCAAAGAGATGGAGTGTGCCTATCTCTACCCCTTTCCTCACCTCTTTGTGCTACCTGGAAGGCTGATAGGATGGCTGGAGCTCTGGCAGCTATCTGGAGCTATTCACTGAGGATGGTGGAACAGAAAGAGAGGAGCCTGGGACACTATGGAACCACCCAACCAGTACTTAACTGTCTACCACTGGGCTGCTTTAGTGCATGAGAATGGAATAAACTTCAATCTTATTTAAGCTGCCATTATCTGGAGGTTTTCTGTTATGTGCAATCATACTCAGTCTGAGTCACATGTTCTTAATGTGCTTTGGAAAAGCGTATATTGCTTTAAGATGAGAAAATTCACTTCTTATTAAACAATTGGAAGCTTCTGATTGGGAATTTTCGAGTAAGATGTGTCTGTAAAGAATATGCAAAGAGAAAATGCAGGTATATAGTGGCCTTGTCGGTGTCCCAGAAATATTCAATTGCATCTGAGCCCTTTAAAATATAATTGCTTGTGGTCTGCCTAAACACTATTATTTCCCAACCAGCAAAATTCCATTTCCAAGGCACTATAATTAGTAACAGATAAGTGGTCTGAGGTGGCCCAAATCTATTAAGGGGATTTCATTCTTCATTTTGGCTTCTCCTGCAGCCCCACATGTAGGACAACTATTCTGGGAATCTGAAAACCCCCAGCTGCCCACTTCTCATTAAAGATTTTCTGAGTGTGTAACACTCCAAGATTATTAGGACCTTGTAAAAGTGAACAGTGAGAAGCCCTGTGAGAGGAAGTCTCACTCTTTCTGGCAAACAGCGTCCCACAGCCAGACCCATCCCCGGACACCGCTGCCCCCAGAGCCATAGCGTAAATGAGAGCATAGGCCCACCGTGGCGTCTGTGAGTTTCTCCCACTTGGGAGTGATGAAGTACCAAATCCCAGCACCAGCTCCAGGCAGGGTAACTCCTCGGATGAGGAGGATCACGAGCACGACGTAGGGGAACGTGGCCGTGAAGTACACCACCTGGAAAAAGCATCGGACAGAAGGACCGGAATGAGCAGAACTACACGATGTACCTGCACCACCGGAGCGCCAACAGAGGCCACGCGGGCTGCCGCCTGGACACAGGCTCCCAATGGCAATGGCATCAGGGTAGTTTCCCCCAAACTTTGCCAGGGCTGGGGACACAGGGAAGGCACTGGGACCGAGGACCAATCAGAAAGAGCCAGAAACAAAGCCTCTGAGGGACTCCCACTGCTGTGGGGTTTGGAAAGCTGAGGGAGATCTCACTCCACCCAGGGCTGATGGGACAACTCTCTGAGGAACCACTGAGGGAGAAAGGCTATGTGCTTCCCTTGTCCCCAGTCCTACTGCACCCTCTGCTTGAGGCCCAAAATTCCACCATTAGAGATGAATTCTTTTAGCTTAAGGATTCCATCCTTGTTTATGCAGACACCCTAAGGGAGGCAGCCTGGTAAGACAGAAAGACCAGGATCTTAGAATTACACACATTTAGATTCAAATAAAATCACAGCCCCAGCACTGAGTAGCCGTGAGACCTTGAACAAGCTGTTTCCACGTCTGTAAACTGGGGACCATAGCACCTTTCTTACAAAAATAATTGTGTGGGTTTAATGAGCCCCTTGCATAGTGCCTGACTTATAACAGGCAGTCATTAAGTACAGTTAAGTTCAGTAAGCATTTGCCCAGGGCTCCTGTGAACTGGGCACTGTGCCAGACATTGTGCATGATGATGGAGGGACCCATCAACTGGGAGACCCAGAGACAGTGTCTGAACAATCACACACAGGACACTGTGAGGGGGGTGCTATGCTCAGCTTGGGGTCACTGAAAGATTCATAGAGATGGCACATGAGCTGTATCTTAGAGGCCAAGTGCAGCTTAATGGAGGTGAGGCAAGGTGGGAAGGTGAAAAAAGAAAGTGGTCGGGGCAGGGGTGTGAGGGCAAAGCTCTAATCCCTCACCATTAGGACAGCCAACAGTTGAGCCTAAGAGCAATTGGTGGGGGCAGGGTTGGGGGGCACTGGAGACAAGGGAGGACACCGCGGCCTGGGAGGCCTGGAATGCCAGCCAAAAGATGCTCCTGGATTCTGGACGAGAGGGAGAAACCAGAGTCAAGAAATATTTGGGAAGTAACATCAGGAGAACTTGGGGACCATGGCTGGCTAGGGATGAGTAGGAGGTACTTTCCTCCTTACTTGTCAATCAAACATTGCGGTAAAGGAAGTATGAGGGACAGGGATTTGGTAGGTGAAGAGAAAGGCATACTGAGAGGTCTATAGTCCCATGGTCCTGAGTTCAAATCTGATAGCCATCATGCAGAAGCGGGGCCACCTTGGCAAGTGACTGAACCTCTCTGAGTCTAGTATCCACACCAACAAAGTGATGGTAACACCAGGGAATTCCTCACAGGGCTGTTGGAAGAGGAGAAGGGGTCAATCCACGTGAAGTGGCACAGGCCTGGAGGCTCTGGAAACGCAGGTGCCACTTTAGTCGTGCCAAGGACTCACCAGTCCTAATTTAGTGATACTGACAACCTTCAGCTCACAAGCTGGCTGCATCCCAAAAGTGCATTAAAAGGCACTTGAAGGATGAGGCTAAGCTCCAACTGCAGCCCACCGAATGCTCTCTGACCTGTGGGGTGGCATAAACAGCCAGCCAGGTTAGCACTGCTGGTTCAGAGCCGTGCATTCCCCCCTGCATCTTCCATCCTGGGGCACTGGGGACACCTGCCCACTGTCAGGGAGACAGAGGCCCTGCCATGAACCGGCTGCACAGACTCCAGGGCCTGGCAAGCGGGCTCCAGAATGGCAGTGATTGGCAGGCAGTAGGATTTCAGAGGGTGAGGACTGATTCAGGACTCGTAGGGGATGCATTAAGGGAAAGGGCTGAAATAAAAATGTAACTTTTGGGATCCTTTCATTAAGCATGTGGAGTCTACCATTAAACATGACAAAGATCCCTGCCTTCAAATAGTGCACATTCTAGCTGGGGAGACAGACAACCAGTCGTAATCCTAACAGCATTACGTGTAGCAATATAGAAGGTGATGTGTGCACTGGAAAAAAGAAACAGTAGGGCAGAGTGGAGGCGGGTGGGCCATGCTGGGAGGGCGGTTGGGAAGATGGCCACACTGAGAAGCTGGCCAGGACTTGAAGGAAGTGAATGAGCTAAGGGATATCTGGGAGAACGTTCTAGGCCTGGGGAACCAACTGGAGTAAAGGCCCCAAGAGGCAAGAGTGCCTGACTTCTAGGAAAAGCAAGGAGGCCAGTGTGGCTGTGGGGAGCACGGGCAGAAGAGGAGGTCAGGACGGCGGGGTGACGGCAGGAAGAGGTCACCCAGAGCCTGGTGGGGCCTTTACCCTGGCGAGAGGGGGGCTCCGGCGGGGATCCGGCAGAGGAGCAGCAGGACCTGACATTCTAACCCAACGTGCTTGCTGTGTTGTGAGTACACTGCAGAGGGGCAAGAGAAGCAGGGACAGCAGTCGGGAGGCCATGGCTGCAATACAGGCAAGGCACAGTGAGGCCTCCAGAGAAGCAGGGACAGCAGTCGGGAGGCCGTGGCTGCAATACAGGCAAGGCACAGTGAGGCCTCCAGCCTGGGTGGTTCAGTGGAGCAGGCAGAGATGGTCAGACACTGGATGTATTTTGCAGGAAGAGCCAACAGAATTTCCTGGCCGATTCAATGTGGGATGGGAGAGAGAAGAGTCAAGGATGACCCCAAAGCTTTTGGCCTCAGTAAATGGTAGCGTGGTGTTGTCATCAGCTGAAATGGGACAGGCTGCAGGCTAAGAAAGGATGATAAGTTATTTATTCCTCTAAACACAGTTAGTTGTCAAGGCCAAAGCCTTTTCTTGCAACAGACTGGGAATGGAGTGGTCTCCTTTCCTCTGCATTGCTACCTCCACTGACCAGGGGGTCTCTTCCTTGCCCACACCCTCCCCCCCCCGCCCCCTGCCTCCTTGCCCTGAGGAGGGTGAATTACAAGGGACTGTGGGGGCAGGCAGCCTGCCAAAGCTGCTTCTCTCCTTCCTGTTAAGCAAAGCCCCTCCATACATAGACACTATGAAACCCAAAGGCACCTGCCATCTCAGGGTGGCCCAGGCTGCCCTCGCAGCTGTCGGATGGGGCTGGGGACAGAAAATGCTCCAAGGGCAGGCGATGACCCTGGCCAGTCTGCGCTCCCCACCCACCAAGGCAGTAGGTGCAGGATGACAAGTAAGAAACATCCTTTTACCTCCTGACCACGGTGGGGCTGGTGGGAAGTGAGGATGGAGGCGGGTGAGGGAGACAGGACCTAGATAGCTGGAGCCTGCAGGAAGAAAACCCCAAGGGCGGCACCAGTGTAACTGGCTGAGACAACTATTCCCATTTGACTACTGGGGACTATTCAGACATGATCATTTCTGGAGTTCCCTCTATATACAGCTATTATTAGTCCAACTCTGCAGAGGAGGAAGCTGAGGCTCAGGTTAAGCATCTCACTCAAGGTCAGCCAGCTGGAGCCAAGATCCAGACTTGAAGCTTTCTGACTCCAAAGCCTACATTCTTTCCCTTAATGCCACTCTAGGAGCCACATGATCAGAAATGTGTGAGGCAGGGCTGGGACTAGGAAAAGGCAAGTGAGGCACTGAGCACACAAAATTTAAGGAGGCACTCACGCAGGGGCTGGCTCCACAGTTGCAGGAACCTAGGAGTGAGTGCCACCTTAAATTTCACACCCTAGGCACTGGCTTGCCTCACCCAAGTCTGGTCCCTGGTATGTGGGATGATACCCTCACTTTGTAGGTGGTGACTGTGGTGAACCGTTGGGTTTATAAATCCTGGGGATGTCTCAAATGTGCATTGGGGTACATGGAGGCTTCCTGAACAGCTAGTTCCACTGTGTCAGGCAGATTTCAGAATGCACCTGTTTTGGCATACTTACCATCAGAGGAACTGAACTTGAACAGTAATGAATTACACTTGGCAGGAGTGACAATGACTGGTTGATCTGAGCCTGCTGGCCTGATACCTGGAGGCAGCCTCCTCACAGCAGGAGTGCTGAACAGGTGGTAAGGTAAAGTCCCACCAGCCTGTGCTAGCTAATTAGGTTAGCTTTGTGTTGTTGCCAGAACTCTCAGGCAGAACGGCCCCTGAGGTCAGATGGGCTGCATTTGACCTTCAGGCAGCCTGCTGGTTGCCTCTGCCTCTGGAATTCTAGCTGCCTAAAGGGAGACTGAGGTCTCATAAGAAGCAACAGGCCATTCTTGTGTCCTAGGGCCCCGAACAAGAATTGAGCTTATCTTGCTGCAGGAGAAAAGGGACATCTCTGTTACTGAGAAATGATAGCCTTCATGGCATTTCCATCACAAAGGAGCCTGTCCTGATGAGGAACTTCAGCAGTGCATTCACCTTGACTTCTAAACAATGCTCTATGATTAATGTCTGCACACCCCAGGGCAGGATAATAAATTGTGATTCATTATTTCTGGTGGCATTCCTTATTTTTAAAAAATTGATCATTTATCTTTAGTTGGCAATCTTTCTCCATGAAGCAGAATGGTAAGTTAGCTTATCTAAAAGAGAGACTTATCTGCTCAGGGCTTCTCAAAAAGTCCTGTTCTAGAAAGCCCATAAAATCTAGCACCAAATATTAAATTCTAAATCAATAAAAAGAACTAGCTATAACACCACCCTAAAAAAAATCACAGGCTAGTAAAGCTAAAAAGGATCTTAGAGAATATTTATTCTAACACTTGAATTTGCAGATGTGGAAAATGAGGCTCAGATGCGCCCTGCAGCTTGCCCAGCTGGCAATGACAGCAAATGACGGCAGAGACAGGGAAGCGCCGCTAGGGTCGTGATTCACAGGGTGGCAGAGGAGAAAGGACTTTTGTCGCTGCTAGTGCAAACAACGACTCCACAATTCCACACTTGCATCTATTCCTAATAGCCCCTCCTGGGGAAAGGATGTCTAGGCTTTAAAGGGAAACAGAGCTGGGTTCAAATCCCACCACTGCCACTTGAAAGCTGTGCGATCTCAGGCAACTCACTCTACCTTGAGGAGCCTCACTTTCTTAATAAAATGGGAATAGATGTCCTTACCTAGCAGGCTGTTGTGTGGATAGAATGAACTAATGTATGTGAAGTGCTAAGCACAGGGCCTGGCACAGCAAAGCTCCCTTCTTCTTCCCGTTTCCCCACCACAGGCACTGCTTTCAAAATGTTGGAGTGGCACAATGCCCACCCAATGCAACAGTCATTCATAATCACAAAAATGAAAAAAGCTGATATTAGCTAAGAACTGACCGTATGCCAGCTATTACACATGCATTATCTTACTTAATCCTTATAACAATCCTGCATGGTATGTACTATTATCCCCAGTTTACAGATGAGGAAACTGAAGTTCCAGAGATAAACGCTGGTCCAGAGTTACATGACAAGGAAGTAATAAAGGCAGGATCTTCACCCAGATTGGTGACTCTAGAGCCCTCAGGGCATCCTTCCTTGTGTCACTGACAAGGCCACTGTTCTCACCCTCTTCCTTATCACCTGTTCCCAGCCAGTCACACCTTTCCTAGCCTATCCTGCTAGAGACCTGTCTGGTGACTCCACCACGGTTGAGGTTGCCCTGTCTCCATTTCTAGCTCTAAGTGACAGTCCTGCCAGTGTGATTTTGTTTGGGCAAATACCTGGCCACTCTTGCTAAGTGGTCAGGTGGCTGGGGCCCAAGCCAGAGAAGGCAAGGAGTCCAGGGAAGCTCAGGACACGTGGGGAGGCGTTGTAAGGGAGGTCAGCATTTCCCCATCTTCCTGCTGCCTTACAAACAATCAATCTGGTCTCCTAATGCTCATTCAGAGCCAGCAGGCTCCTCAGGTGATCACCTGATCCCTGCTCTCATTTTACAAAAGGGGAAACTGAGGCCAGACAGGAAAAGTGCCCTCCTTCAGCTCACCTGATTCACTCAGGCAGAAAAAGGTTAGAGCTACAAGGGCTTTGCCAGCAATGAGACCAAATGCCTTTACTTTAGAAATGAGGAAACAGGATTTCTGAAATAGCTAAGATAGCGGAAATTTGCTTTCAATTGATTGGCAGAAAAACAAATACAAGCTAAGAGCAAATCAGAAGCTCAGCCAGTCTTCACAGACCAAGTGGAGATGACCTCATATCACAAACACTGTGAGAAGTCCTGGACGACTGGAACCTAGGCCTCCTCACCCCGAGTCCGGTTCTCCCCCCATTTTATGCGATATAAGGTGCACCACCTGCCTTGGGTAACCTTGACGAACCTGCCAGAGTCTACCATTCAAGTCCCTGTGGCACCAGATTATGTGGAGGGCACCTGAAAGAGTTCTAGCAAAAGGCACCCATGAGCATGTCCCTGCACCAAGGGAGAAAGGGACTCATCTGTTTCTAAAGGCTGCCAGGTTTAGGTTCCTGGTGGGGGGATGACACAGGCCTGGCAGGTGGGAGGTGGCACAGACCAGTGCACCCCTGAGGGCTGATCCTTCCAAGGCCGTTGTCTGTATGCAGCCACAGTAAGCCCTGGCCGGGGCAACTGGCCCAGTCCAACTTTACAACCTATGGTCTCAGAGCACACCACCACATTCTCATTCCTTGGGCCTTAAAGACATTTTAGGTTTTATCCTGAAACATACAAATGACTCTTAGGATGACTGAATACTATTGGTTGTCATCAAAGGGACTGGTTAACCATTAATAAGGCTTTTCTAAAGCAGCAGGAAGACGAGGGAAACACTGTGACACACCCAGCAACGTCCAGCGTCCCAAGACTTCCTGGACCCCTTGCCTTCCGCATCCTGGAGGGGAGCATGGGCTGGGAATTCCATCATCCCCAGCCTCCCAACCGCTCAGCAAGAGCAGCCATGTAGTCCCTCAACCAGGATCCCACTGGCAGGACTGCTGCCCTTCTGGGCTGGCAGAATGCTGGGCTGGGGGCTGGAAAAGGGGCACGAAAGGCTGAGCACACAGTGGTCGGAAGTGAGGGGAAGGCACCCACGTCACATTTTTACCTTTTTCCAGCTTCTTGGCTGGAGCAATAACTGACCTGGAAGCCAGACCAAGAGGTGACAAGCCAGCAGCACTGAGTCTAGAATTTAGGAGAGTGACTGATAGTATCAGAGGGGTGACTGAAGGGGCAGCCCCCAACAGGAAAGGAAGGAAACAAATCACAGCATGCCTACCATCCATCAGGAGATCGATGCACATTTGTCTCATTTAGTTCTTAAAACAGCCCTGAAAAAAAAGGTGCTATTGTCCCATGTCACAGACAGGAGTGAGGCCACTTGCCCAGCACCCCACAGCTCCTCAGGGCCAGAAGCACAATTATACCCATATCTCCCAACCCTCTTCCCAAGGCCCTTTTGCTGTTCCACACAGCCATCCCTGGGGGTCCCAGAGCTTTCCCTTAGATAAATACACATTCTTACTTTTCCTGAAGTCTTGATTCCTTTTGCCAGGGACGCATACACAATTACCCAAGCCAGGAAGAGGCAGAAGGCTAGTGGCCACCTGATCTCCCCAGGATATTCAATCCCTGCAGAAATCTTCAACACAAAGTATCTGAGAGTTGAAAGGAGAGAGGAGAAAGGGGGGCAGGAGGAGGTGAGAGCCTGCAGACTTTAACCTCCCAGCAGAGCCAGGAGCCTTGAATGAGCCCCAGCACCCCTCACACACTCCATTAGGGACCAGAGAAGGACTCACTGACCTGGGTTCCACCCACAGCTGTCTGTGGAGGGCCCTGCTGGATTTATCCTATTCTTCCTATGTGCTGGGAAGCCACTCATGGCCCTGGGCAGGTTCTGTACAACCTGTCAGCTCCCCTGTCACCCAGAGCCACCCCAGGAGAAGCACAACTAATTCCCAATAGCTCTGGGGGTCCTGGTACAGCCTCCAACAGGCACTCCCGAGGTTGATGTCTTTCTACAGAGACACAGCACTAATGGAAGCTCTACATGGTCAAGGATGATTTTTGTATTGTTCTGTTTATGAAGATGTATTCCTGCAGTATTTGTATAATTTTAAATTTAAAAACTCAGTACAGAGTCAGTATGCTAAATGACTGAAAATGCTGCTCTGCATTTTAGTTCAGGTTGCATCAGGCAGGAGACTGACTGAAATGTGGAAGCCAGACTGGCTGGGCCTTTTGAAGGAGCAGGCTCAAAGACAGACAACTGGCTGCAAACAGAAGGGGGCTGCTGGTCATCTGTAGCAGCAGCAGGCACCCTGTATATACAGCAGAGAAGTCATGGCCTGCCTGGCGACCCCCACATCCCTGGCAGTAGCTTGGAGCCTGACTCATGGCAGTGGGCGGGCTCACTCACGCGGCCAGCAGGCAATCGCAGGGACAGTGAGTCACAGAAACAGACACGGACAATCCCTTCAACTCTGCAATAATCAAGTCACGCGTCCTGGATGAAAGTGCTGTGTTTGTAGGTTTGTGTTTTTCTGTGACCTGGACAAAGGGCCAGCCACAATCTGGACTCTACAGGACTGCAGAAATGACAGCCCAGAACATTCTGACCTGGTGAGGCAAGTGAAGGTTGCAGCACTGCTCCTGGTCTAGAGCAACACTGCCTTCCAGCCAGCTAGCAAGCGACTACTTGGGAGGCCATTTTGCAGCACACGGCCACACGTTTAGGAACAGGGATGGCCATGCTCTGAGGTGACACAGCCGCTTTCGGTCTCAATCCCTGGAGCAACTTGGGATCGAGTTGAGTAGGAGTGACCAAGGGTGGAAATGACTTGGGCTCCCAAACTTTAGGGACCACATTCCCCAAGCAAAGAGAGAACATTCCCCCCAGTTTCTCCACTCCCCAAATGGACAAACCATTTAGTCAACAACTCCACAGCACCTTGGCCATCTCAACTGCTCCATGCTTTAATAAGGGACCTCCTAGTAACATTTCCTCTTGGAAACTAAGACTGGTTCCAGAGACTGACTTACAAATCATTTTACAATAAACCTAACCACACGGATACTGTGACAGATCTCAGCTAACCTCCAGGTCTCACGCAGTTTCTCAGGGCACAGGGTAAATCAAGGCCCACCTTCACTGCTCCTGTGTTACTGCCAAAAGGGATTCTTTCATCATTCAGCCTAACTCCCCCTTCTGTTCTACAGGGATCAACCATGTACCCTCTGAGACCGTTCACAAGAGAAGATCTGGCACAGGAATTAATGGCAATTGGAAGAACTAATGGGGCTATCAGTGGCCACTTTTTGTCATCTAAATAAAGACTATAAACCAGGGGACCACTGATACATGCATTTTATGCAGTCCCAGTGTTTCATTTGAATTGGTTTACTGACATTTAAATGGGAGAGACACATAAAAATTTGGATTTCACTTCCAGCTTCTCTTCTAAAATGGAAGCTCTCGCAGCAGTGGTCCACATTCGCACAGGACAGTAATGAGCAGGGGCTGAGCGTAAGCAGCGTCCCTTTCATGTTGCAGACGTCCTCTTTTGTTTGCCACAGTCCCCATCATTCTCTCTCGTCTTACTTGTCGGTACTTCACTCATTTGCCTGGCAGGCAGGCAAACTTCCTTACCAAGTCCCTGAGCACGTTTAAATTCATAACTTCCTACTCAAGGCTTAACGAGGGAATATTATTTACCCTCTATTGACTCTGTCTGTATTTGCCTCCCTTAATAAGTAATTCTGTGAACTTCATTAAATCTTCTATAGTGCTGAGGATTCCCCAGTATCCCAAAGCACAATCCTCAATGTCTGGCAAAATGGATGTAGAAAGTACAAAATGAAAGCAAACTGTTTTTAAAAAACTTTTTTTTAAGAATTAGTTCGTCTTTAAATCATTGACCATGACTTGTTTTCTTACTTCTTGTCTCTCTTTCTTTCTCAAGTGCAGAAGGAAAAACAACACTACCACCACCTAGTGAAGTGAAGGTCTGCGTAGACCACCACACTGGATAAAGGTTTTGCAAGCCTCCCTTATCACTGGATTAGGTAAGGAGCGTCCAAGGCAGGCAACTCAGCCCTCAGGCCACCCACATCTCCAGTCTGCAAGTTGCGTATTCATTAATTCACTGGGCTTCTCATAGAAAGTTAAAAATCTATATATCTTACTTGAAATACTCTTCACTCCCACTGACAAACGTCTTATTGGCCTGGCTGGTGAAGTTAACCATTGTCAAGTTGGGATAGGCTGTCATGCAGAAAGTCGAGTTCTTGATCTGTATTTTGGGATGGTCACTGATGACACAAGAATCTGTTTAGAAGAGGATGAATGGAAACACAGTGAAATCTCTACAGAAAATAAACATGTCTCTCTCTAGCAATTTAAAAACGAAAGCCAAAAATCATTTGCCAAGTATTAGAGAGTAACTTTTGGAAAGTACTAGCTGAATGAAGCTACATGTAGATGAATCCCAGACTTAGGTTTCATTTCTCCTGGATGCCCAAGTCCGACGGCCTGCCTTGTACTGACAACCGTGGCTCTCGTCTCTGGAGCACTCACCATGTGGCGGAAGCTGTGCGGAGCCCTTTGCATGTGTTATCTCTAATGCTCACAATACCGTATGCTGTAGGTACTATGACCTCCATTTTTTAAATGAGGAAAAAGGCTCAAAGAAGTTATGTCACTCTATTAAAAACATAAAGAAGAAAATCATGATTCCAACCCAGATCCTATGACTCCTCAAAAAACAAATGGCTTGCAGAAATGGATTTCATCAGACTTAAGCAAACCTTCTGAAGGACTAGCTGCCACAGAAGGCTTACTAAGACGTTTACCTTGCACCCACTGCCTGGCACAATGGCTGGCATAGAGTAGGCACTGTAGACACATGCAACATGCGCTTTCCACACACTCACGTAGTGGAGGCAGCCAACATGCCACAGAGGTTCTTAACTAGGGATGAACTTGTCCCCAACAGACACTTGACAAGGCCTGGAGACATTTTTAGCTGTCACATCAGGGGAACAGGGTGGCCTGGCACCTTGGGGGTACCAGCCAGGGATGCTGCTAAATATCTTATAATGCCCAGACCAGCCCCCACAAAAGAGAATTATCTGGTCCAAGAATGTCACTAGTGCCACAGTTGAGAATGCCTGACTTAGGCTGCCATGGGGCGAGGGAACTGACCATGTGCATCTTAGTATGTCAGGCACTGTGCTGGACATTTTGACTATTATTATCTCATGAAATCCTCAGAAAACCTGGGAGATGCATATTATACTCATTTTTTAAAAATGAAGAAGCTGAATCTTTTCTGAAATCGTTCTGTTATTGTAACAGATTATACTGCCTCTCAGATAGGTTTATAAATACTGATCCCTTGAAAGCTATTTTAAATCAAGAGTCCACCAGGACACTATTTTATCCCAAAGGGCACTATTTTATAGAGGAATGAAAAGTGACAATAGCAACAAGCACTTATACTGTTTTAAGTGCTTTGTATGCACTAACTTAGCCTCACATCCCTCCTAAAGAGGAGGTATTGTTATTGTCTCTGTGTTACAGATAAAGAAACTCAGACACAGAAGAGGGCAGTTGCTGGCCATGGCCACATGGAAAACCAGAAGGCCAACAGGCACTCTTTTTGGAGGCCATGCTCAGAAGTGCCCTACTGAGGAGTAGAGAGCAGGGATCATAGACTCAAACACCTTTAGAAGCAGGTGGTGACACAAGCGAGAATGGCACAAAATGGAGGGTAATAACGAGAGGTGAGGGTGTTGGCAGACCAGAAAGCAGTCCAGCCAATCCATGCCATGCTTTTCAAGGTATTCTGGCAAAACATGCAGAAAATCTTGATATTTATGTAAAATATTTCCATTTTCAAATGTTGGATATAAGGTCAAATTGTTTTGAAATATTGAGGATCAAAAAAAAAGCCCCCCAAAACCCAAAAGCACATGTAATTTAGATCTGGTGCACAGATTCCCAATTCACACCCTCTGTGGAATATGAAAGCAGTCACGACTACGGGTTTAGGAGCCCCACTGGTCCTGAGAGTTTAGATGTTCCTTTATCTGTCCAAGCCTCCATTATGGGAAAATAGTTGTATCTAGTTCAGAAGGTTGTTGTGAGAACCAAATCAAGTGAGGCCGTGAATGAAAACTTTTCATACAATGCCTAGGACACATTTGGACTCCATACATTTTAGCCATAACTCAGCCATCACTTTTTATGGGGTGAGCACCTCTACGTCTCAACATCAGCTCCCACAATCCCACTTGCCAGCCATAAATACCTACTGTCCCCACATATCCCCCAGAATACCTCAAAATACTGGATAAAAGTTAAAACAACGATTATAAATATCCCTTCCCTCTGATTAGTTCTTCAGAAGAGGTGGTACTAGTAACAGTGGTACTGCTAACTTAGGGGACCAAATAAGTCTCTGTTGGGGGGGTGCTCCTGTGCATTGCAAGACATTTTTCAGCATCCCTGGCCTCTGCCCACTGGATGCCAGGAGCATCCACTCCCTAGCTGTGTCTATAAACATTGTCTATAAACATTGCCAAGTGTCTACTGCAAAACCTCTCAGGGTTGAGAACCACTGCTTTTGGAGGCCTCAAAATACCTTCTTATTCACTATTATCTTCTTTCCTCTAATCAAATAACAGAACGTTTCAGGGGGGTTCCAACCTAATAACTACCAAATATTTACTGGGCTAGCATTTGTTGCTCCCAGTAACAACCTGAAAGAAGACAATTAAAGCACTATCCATATCCCTTTTCTGTAAGAAAGCACACGTTACTTTTTGCCCTCCTGACAGAAAGTACGTTCATTCCCTAAGACACAAGAGATCGCTAACGCGCGCTGTTGCCAAATCGCTTGCTTCCCAAACTGCCACTGTGAAGAAAGCTGGCAGCTTCCTTAGAGAGCATCTCTGGATGTCTCCGGCTCACTGCTCCCTGCAGCACGACAAGGTCACCCCGTTCCTGCGGCACTGCAGCAGAGCTCCTTGCAGCCCAAGCCTCCTGCAATATCCCTTCCCACCACTGGGCGGCAAAAGCGTGCTTCCCAGCGCACAGCGCCGACGGCAGGCCCGCGGAGGGCTGATGGGCCGTGTGAACGGAGCTCTGCGGCCCAGCAACCCTGAACAAAGAACAGCGATAATGATCATGCTAAATTGGAAGCTGCTCGAATGGGATTCTCTTTACTGGGGCAATTATTAATAAGTGAAAGGACACGAAAGACTAGAGAGAAAAGGGATCATTTAATTAAAGTTCTAATGAAAATTAAACCCTTCCAGAAATAGAACTGGTATTTATGTTGTTCCCATTTTAAGTGACCCAGCTGGCTCCTAATTTCACAGAGCAGTCGCTGGTCTCACTCGGCAGGGCACGGATTAGCTGTTCTCCGTTACAGATACCTGGAGGGTTGGTCCCCACAAAGGAAGAGCCTCTCTTAAACCCACACCTTAGCAATGGGCCACAAACCCAGCACCGACCCACAGACAGACCAGGGCTGTTCTCTGGGGCTGCAGCGGTGCAGGGTTCTGGCGTCTTCAGGGTGAGGTAGGGCTCCTGGGCACTATGCCCTTAGTAATGCCGAGAGGGCCATGGAATAAACACCTCCCCACTGTGACTGAAGGCCCTGATGGCAGCTGATTTATCCCCTTTTGTACCAGTTATCCCCGGGTAGGGGGTTATGGGGTTGTGAGGGAGATGGTGAGCCTGGAAGATTATCTGTGTGACACAGTACTAGGGGAAGAGTTTTTCCATTTCCTAATCAAGCCTCTCTCAGCATGATCATTCGGGAGAAAGCCTAGGACATCTAGTCTGGACTCCTGACTTGTCCATCAGAGCAGTGGGGCTATAAAACCATCCGTGTCTCTGCAAGTCAGATAACTATCACCTTTTGTGAGTCACCCCAGGACCCCAAAGGACCACCTTCCGCAAGGTGAAGCGTGGCCCTGGCATGGAACACTGTCATGTGCAGGTGATATAGAGGACAGACAGGGGCTGCCCAGAAAAGAGTGGGATGGACACCTGACTTTTTAACAAACAAACAAACAAATGTAAATATAGCACTAGCTAAGAAACAGGTTAAGATCTGCCCAGCTAGTCCAAATGCTCCCAGGGAATAATCAGAGTGGAAAATGTCTATTGTTTCTCTCTGTTCAGAGCTTGCACAGTTTTATGGTTTGTACCAATCAACTAGAAGCTTAGCTGTATAATGTCTTTATTCTGCCTTTAATGTTCCCTGGGTTATGGTGAGCCAGACTGGAAACTCCACAAAACCAGGCACACCTGATCTACATGCCTCACCTAGTCAACGTGCTCAGCTGACTTAAAAAAAAATACACATACACACATATATGTGTTATACACATACTTATACACACATACATATACTCGGACCACAAAATAAATATGTCCATGATAGAAAATATAGAAAAGAAAGGATGGCCCCAAATCTGCCAGTTATATTTTGTGTGTCACCTTCCTGTATATTTTCTATTCATGCACATGTTGTTAGTAAAAATAAAAGTATACTATAAATCTGTATCCTGCTTTTATATTTAACATATGGTGAGGAGTTCCCCTGTTTTAAGAATGTTTGTTTTTAATGACTAGAACACTTCATCCTGTAGATGCACTACAATATATTTAAAACATGGAATTATTCAAAAATTATTGGAATTTTTGTCACGTTTCAGTGTTTCTAGTATTTTCCAGGATTGTAAATGTGTGTGCAATGAGCAGTCATGTATAGTCCTTACCCATGTCTCTCATTTCCCCCTTAAGAGTGATTCCCAGAATTACTAAATCAAACTACTGTTCAGACAAACTCCTTTTACCTCATAGAATTTCAGCTGTAAACAGGGAACACCTGGCCTGGCGTCATTCTGCCATGGCTAGTGGAGTAGAACCTACTGTACTAAGAACTCTCCAGAAACACTGGAGAAGCAGAGAATCAGGGGTCATGACACCCAAAGCCCATTGCTAGTTCAACATTGTGACTTCCAGCCTGACACTTCCACTCTCTGAGCCTTCAAGTCCATTTTCTCACCTGTAAAATAGTGATGATGTCACCTGCCCTTTGGAACTCACAGGGCCCCTATGAGGAATAGCAGAGACATCACTTAGGAAGCTGCTGTGTGGGTTGGGGAGCACTTAGCATGGTGGTTGGGACCGTGACCGCAGGAGGCAGGCTAACTGGAGTTCAAATGCCGGCCTACCACAGAGCTAGCTATATGACCTTGAGCTCCAGTTTTTTCACATGTAAAATGGAAATAATAATGAAAGCCATATGTTGGCTTGCTGTCCATCTTCACATTGGTCATATGACTAAAAGGGTTTAACATGGTGTGTAGTGAGTGATGCTAGCTATTAAGTGTTAAGGTGCTGCACAAATATTAGTGGATGTTGTTAGTGGAGGAGACCGGTTCTAAACTGCTATCCCTCTTGGGAGGACAGATACAGGACACTGAGTGCCAGGACCCACATGGCTCCTTAGGGAAATCCGCCAGAGAAGCTGAAGCAAGGCAACAGCCCTCCACTGGGGGCGCTCCCTTGAAAAGTGACTTCCCTCCCAGGCACAATCCAAAAAGGATGAGTAAGGCTCTGCGATGGCCTTGAGGCATTTCTCCATTCCAGACCCCACATCCTGGAGCACGCACTTTGCCTAACGTAGCAGCCGTTTTCAGGACACCACTCTGGCAGCAGACTGCTGCTTGTGAATCTGTGAACCCACTGAGTAGGATTCTCTCTGTTTTGCAGAAGTGACCACTGGGCTGGCAGGGTCTGCAGGGAAAAGATGGTGGGGTGCTCCATTCCACAAGTGGTTAAGGGCAGCCAAAGTAAGGGGTGTGGGCAAACTCTGACCTAGTGGTTCCTACTTGGGTGCACCTGGGGGACTTAAAAAATACCAGTTCTTAGGCTCCATCCCCAGATGGTCAATTTAACGAGTCTGGGGGGGGCCCCTAAGTGGTGTTTTGATTTGTTAATTCCCCCCGGAGATTCTAACACGTAGAACCACTGCCTTCACCTAAGAATCCATCAACATGGAGATGGTAAAAGGAAGAACACTGAGGCCCAGAGAATCTAAGAGGCACTCTTGGTCACAGAAAGACTGAGCCACGCACCTGGGAACCTCCACTTCTGCCCCTCCATTCCTAAGCACTTGCAAGGACCCAGGATTTGAAAGTAATGGGCACGTATCTGTAGTTTTAGCTCTTCTTATTCAAAGCCTCTCAGGGCGGGGAGGAGTAGTTGGTCATGGTGTGTATGAACGTGTACATGTGTGTAAAACTGGTCCAGTGTGAATTACTGCCTTTAGGTATGTGCCTCTCTCTGGGGGTGTGGGAGGGAAGAATTCATCTTTCCCTCTTAACATGCTCAAAGGACTAAATAACATCCTAGTGTGGCAACTGCCCATTGAAAAGGCAAAAGTTGATTTGGTGGAGGAGAGACCACTCTAAGGGCCATCATATAGAGATCACAGGATTCTGACCTCAGCACAGATACAGCTTAGGGGAATAACAGATCTGCCAGGGAAAGAAGACACTGCTTGCTTATTGGTACCCATTAAAATGACCAGAGCCTTCAAAGGTAACTGATACTAGCCCCTTCTATTTGTAGAGTTTTCAATTTTTCCAGCTGCTATCGTATCCTTCATTTCTTTTCTCCTTACAGCAATTCCATGAGGTAGGTACAGTGAAGAATACTGTTGTATTTCTATTTTTTCCAATGAGGAAAGCTCAGATCCAGAGAGAAGTTACCTTTCCCTGATACATATACTGTCAGGGGCTGAGATGTTTTATAGACCGGAAAGCCTTGCTGACAAATCTGCCCACTCCTCACATTCACTCCCTTGCCTTGTGACTGAACAAGTGGACAGCTTCCCCCAAGTTTTCAAGGCCCATGGATTTCAGGTCTGAAATGCCCTCCAGGAACATTCCCTGACTTCCCTGATAGATGTCATCTGTCGCCTCTTCAAGGGACCACATTATGCACATTTCTATCAGAAGGCTTCAGCTTAAGGGTCTCTTCTCATATTTACCTCAGGCACTGAGCAGTATGTTGTGAAGTGTGGACCCAGAATCACATACATCAACTCTCCTAGACTCTAGGGCCTCACTGCTTTTCAGATTGGACCATGCACATGAGTCACCTGAAGACCTTGCTAAATGTAATGCAAATTCCCTGACCCCACCCAAATCTAATAAATAAGGCTACCTGCTGGGCCTATAAATATGCATTTTTAACAAACACACCAGTTATTCACGAGCAAACAAAAATTTGATTACCCCTCCTCTGAGCCATGATCTCCTTACATGTTAGAATTAAGTATATTTGGTTGTTTGTTTTAGAATCTGTGGCCCCAGCACCTAGCACAGGGCCTGGCAAACATAGTATGTGCTTAATTAGTCTTTATTGAATGTATGAATAGTTCATCTAATGTTGGTATATCCAAACTTACCAAGTAAGAGTTTGGTTTTATCTTTGCATTCTGGTGTGTTCCAAGGGTTATTGCAGGAGCCCCAGGGCAGCACAGACACAAAGGAGGCAAACAGGTAGAAAAGTGTGTAGCAGATAATCACATTGTAGTATATGGCTATTAGGACGGAGATGATCAGCATTGCGATGCCACAGCCTGTGGAAGCAAAATTTCCAGGGATTCATTCCATTCCAAAGCCTGTGCTTTCTCACAGTTGGGCACAAGGTGAGGGCCTAGGTCTCTCTGACAGATGGATAAGCTAAAAGCAGAGTGGACTCAGTATCTTCCAGGGACACTGAGGCATTCTGCCAGGAATGGGGCAATGCCAGAGGTGATTTGGGGCCATTCTTAAGAGGGCCCCAGAGGTGGAATTTATCAAATAGAGAAGGAGGGCGTGAGTTCTACTGATCAGAGAACAGGTCTCCCTTCCTGGGGCAAGTGGTGCCATGGAGAAAGGGTGGGGCTGAGGAGGCTAGAAGGCAGGGTGGACTCACCTTGTAGGGCTGGGATGGCCTTCCACACAGACACCGGTCCCTGGCTGGCAAACTGGCCCAGTGACACCTCTAGGAAGAAGATGGGCAACCCAGCCAGTGCCAGCATCATCAGGTAAGGGATGAGGAAAGCACCTTAGAAAGAGAGAGTGGGAAGTGAGAGATCCAGGAAGCCAAGGCCAAGGCCTTTACCATCTGGGGTGGGAGCTGGTTCCCTCTCCTTCCCCAGAGGCTTTTGATATTTCAGCTCAATCCCAAGCGCCCAGGAATATTTAAGAACGCTCTGCTAAGAAGTGCATGGGAACCCTGCACATACTCCTGTACTCAATTCCCCACTGGGTGGTGCTGGATGGGTTTTATTGTTTTCTTTTTCTTACTATAGTACTTCCATGTCCCCAAATTAAGCCATCCCCAGAATTCAACAAAGCCATGCCTTTGACTCACTATTGGAGTCAGATTTGGTAACATCTCCTCAGCACATCCACCCTCCAAGCACCTACCTACCCTCTACTCAGCAAGACTCCAGGAGCCCTTCTCTACAAAAAGCCAAGTTATCTGCACTCGTTCTGCCAGCCCTTCTCTACAAAAAGCCAAGTTATCTGCACTCGTTCTGCCAGCCAGGGCTGGGCCTGCTCTGCCACGCAGGTGGCAAGGATCGACCTCTCCCACACAGCAGCCATCACACACTCCCCAACTTCCTTGTCCCTTCCATCCTTCAAGGTCAACTCAAATGCGTCCTCCTCTAAGAAGTCTCCCTTCTCTGCTGTCCCACATACCTTTCCCAGGCACTGGGCAGCACTTGACAATATTGATGGGGGTGTCTTATCTATACCGTGAGACCCACTGAGGTTGTTGACCCTTCATCTCTTTCCTCCCCAGCAGGCCCAGCCTAGGGCTATAGGAGCTGGTAAGCCTCTACAGACCTGGCTGACAGTTCTTGGGGTATTTTTCCCTTCAACGATTCTTTGAGGTTTTAGGGGAGGGCCTTGGGGAACAGCCCTGGGCTTTGAAAATATTTGGACCCGGAAGCGCAGTTGCAAGGGTCAAAGCCACTTCAGAGACCAGAGATGCCAGGGCCCAGAACACTCCTCAACATAGGGGGCGCTGATCTGCCCTTCCAACTTCCTGTCCCGCGGAAGGGCCTTTCCTGCCGGGGCCTCTGCAGACGAGGAAAGCCCGGCAGCGGCCAAGGGCAGCTGGGGAGTAACACGAGAGGTCCTGCTCTATCCTCTCCAGACAGGGTTTCCGAAAGAGACGTGGCTTACGTAATTCTCTTCTGTTCCTGTTAGCAAGAGGCTAGCTCTCCACTCCGCCCTGAGGGCTGCGGGGCCGAAGCCGCAGTGCGGAAAGTCTCCCTTGCCCTAGGCGTGCCTAGTGGGCGCGCAGCTCCGGGAACCCGGCCACGCGCCCAGCCCCGCACTTTTCAGATCTTGGGGGAGCAAAGTGCAGGCAACTCTCGCCCGCCCAACTTCCTTGGCTGGGCCTTCCACCCAACCCGGATTCTGGGTGCCCACCCTTTCCTGTCATTGGTGCCCCAGGACACACCTCCGGCCCTCTTCCTGCTTCATGGTTTGGGGATTCCCTGCGGAAGACCGAGAGGAAACCAGCTGGGGTGCCTCTATCTGTGTGGCCAACAAATGTTCTTCTCCTTCCAGGGCACCCCTGATTTGCAAAAGTCCTGCGGTCCTAATAAGTACTTGTCAACATGTCCTAATATGGAGTTGGGGGAGGGGACATTAACATATTTTTTTTCCCTTTTACTCGTCCCGTGGTGCAGCACCTGACCGTCGTCCGCGGTGCACTAAATTCCGCCTGAAGTCCACCCAAGAGAAACAAAACAAAAAAGCTGCCTAACCTAATGGGGTGGGGGTGGGGGGCACATTTCTGGTCTCTTTGGTTGAAAAGCTGTGGAAGGGGGTCCTACGTGCAAATTCCTATTCCCAGAAGGCGATTTGTCAGTTTAGCCAACGGGGAGGCTGAGGAGCTTCAGCGTCGAGAGGACAAGCAAAGGGGGCCTTGACTGTGCGGGCTACCTCCTCAGTGGGCACCGAAGAGGTGAGACGGATCCTAGAATTCTGGAAGCTGGTGCATGCCTAACTGGCGTCCTCACCATTTCAGAAACGGGTTTCCTTCAAAAGCAGCTTCTTCCGCCCAGTTAGAGCAAATGAAAGGAAACCCGTTTTTACTAAGCGATTTTGCTAGTCAAAATGCCCTGCCAGTGTGCAAAACAATGAATGCGTGTGGATACTTCTGAGAGGTTTTCCAGAACACAGACCCCAGCCCTTCTGTACTCATACATCCTGGGTCGCTGCCTGCATTCTGTACAACCCAAATGCGCATTCCCAAGGTCTCCCGTGTAGGCTCCAGTTTGGTTTTAATCTTAAACCATCCTTAATTCAGTGGCAAGGACCACATAGCTACTGTCATTTAGGTGGGAGAAGCACAGCCACTCACTGAATACTTGTCGGCTAGAGTTTGAACTCCTCTGCAGTCAATGCCCACCTGGCCTGGGACCCAACCTCTCAAGCTGAACCAGTGGGAGATCATGAGGGCCTGCCTCTTTCCTAATCAACATCTCCAGATAAAAGCCCCTGGATCTACTGCCAACCAGTTACAGTAGCCCCTGCCCTTTGGCTTGGCACTGTTTCCTACAACTTAGCTGGAGTATGAGGAGGCTGCCCTGAACCTCCCCTTCTCTGGGCTCTGGGTAACCCCAGCCCCGCAAGTGCCCGCCCCGCCGCGCCGCAGGCCAAAAGACTGGAAAAGCCATACCTCCCCCGTTCTGGAAGGCCAGGTAGGGAAACCTCCAGACATTGCCCAGCCCCACTGCATACCCCACCATGGACAGGATGAAGTCCAGTTTGCTGGACCAGTTCCCTCGGGCCTTATTCTCATCCCCTTGCTCGTCCTCCTGGGGGCGGAAAAGCACATTGTTGGATAATAGCCCGGGCCCCTTGAAAGCAGGCACCATGCCACCCCTCCCCCCGCTGAGGGTGCTTCCCAGCAAGCAGGCGCCCGCTTTTCAACCGAGGATGCATCAACAAGCAGAACCCCAATTCTGAAGACAGGATGCATCTACAAGCAGGGCTCTCACCCCTCAACCCTGAACTGAGAGTCTTTCAGCAAGCAGGCTCCCAATTCTGATCTGAAAATCCATCTTAAACAGACCTCTGGATCCCTTTCCCAAACCTGCAGCGAGGGCACACCAGCAAGCAGCTTTCCCCAAACTTAGAACCTGTAGGACGATTGCAAGCAGGTCCCTCCATCCCCAGCCACTGACCAAGAGTTCATTTGGCAAGCAGGCCCCCAATATCATGCCGAGAGTCCCCAGCAAGCAGGCCCCTAACCAACCCCTCCCTCCCAAAACCCTTAATCACCCCTTCCTCAGCCCTTTATCCCTCTGGAGTCTGCTAAGGTGAGAAGGACAGCTGCAGTGCCCGAAGCCAGCCAGCGCCCCTGCTTCACTCTCTCTGCTAAATCCTGCAGGCAGAACCTGCTTGGTGGGCTAATTTATAAGGGGGCCACCTTTCAGCACTGGGGTGAGGAAGATGGGCAGGAGGGAGAAGTGGGGGTGAAAAAGGAGGGAGAATAGAGGTGATATGGACATTAAAACCTGGAATTCTGGTCTACACTTAACGGCTGAACAGCTGGATAGCCCCAAGCAAGCTGCTTGCTCTCTCTGAGCCTGGGTGCCCTTCTATAAAATGAAGAGCTTAGAATAATTGTCCCCTCAGGCATCTTCCAGCTCCAGCAGTCTATGGACCTTTGGGGCTCACCTCTCCAAGCTCATACTACAGTGCTCTCTTGGGGAAGTACCTGGAGCTGGAGTGCCTCACTACTAAGCAAAAAAGGCAGGGGTGAAGCTACCTAAAATGAACTCTGAAAATGTTCAGGACACTTGGACACCACACAAAGCTTCCAGGGACCCACTGCATAGCTTCCACTTTCCCAATCACCCTCCACCTCCTATTCTAGCAATCTGGTATGTCCCACACTGTTCCACAGGCCATGAAGAATGAAGCAGCAGCTATCTGGAAGAGACGTCTTGCGGAGAGAGAAGGAAGGCCAAGGTAGGTATCAGAAAGGCAAGAACCAAAAGATGGGCAGAGCTGGAAACAGGCAAATACAGAGCTTGATCTATATTGAATATCTTTAATATCCCCCTACAATCTTCCCCCATGCGTACCCCTGCATCCCCATCCCCACCCTTCAGTTCTTCCAGGGCTCAGAAGGGTGGGAGTTCCAGCTGCTTTTGCCGCAGTGCGGAGGTTAAGCAAGACATGTGAAACAAATTTTCTGCCTCCACCTAGGGTCACACTGCTGGGCACACACTGTCAGGGGCAGTTAACGCACACAAACACTCCAGAAGTGAACATCCAAAACAGGGGTGCATGGAAAGCCTAAGTGTTCATTTTTCTAATAGCTGAGCTCTTGCTGTGTGGGCCTGCTGATAAGGTGACAGTGTGTGTGTGTACAAAACAAATGGAAGAGCTGTATAAACCTGAAATCTCACACAGGCGGATGTTCTGGTTCAGGCACCCACCACTGGATACATGCCTAGCCATTAAGCCCAAGGGAGGAGCGAAGATAGCAGAAAGGCAGGCAATGGGGAAGACAGAGCTGAAGTAGGTGAAATCAGACAGAGGAAAGAAGAGATCAGAGCAGAGGCAGAGCCTGGAGGGAAATGGAAGAAGACAAAAGCATATATGGGAGAGGGGACCACCAGTAATAGTTGCCTTAATCCCATCCTAGGATATTGGGATTTGCTCTGTGGGCTTTTCATGTCTCTGGATGAGCATTAAGTGTAAATGCAGGGATGAATCCAGGTTTATGGGGCCTTAAGTGTATACAATTGAGAGAGATCCTTTTTAAGAAAAAAAAAATTATGATGACAAAATTAGTACACCGGGTTTGGAGAAGCCCTGAAGTATAATACTGGCAATGAAAAGGTTATAAAATTTAAATTATCCTCCTCTCCAGCCCCACCCCAGGGTTTTCTGTTTTGTTTTGTTTTTTAATTAAGGGAAAACATTTTAAAGAAAATACCCTGTCATAGGCAAGAGGAGAAGTCATGTCTGCATAAAAGGTTAGTCTATCTGTCTCAACCGTTTAATGAGTCTGCACCCTGATTTCTCTTGTCACTGGGGCTGGGATGGGACGGAATGCCGCAGCTCCTAAGGTGGTGATCCCTCTGGTAGGTTCATTACAGCCCTCACGGCCTGACCTGGCAAGCCCAGTGCGGCGCGAGCTTACGAAGCCCCAAAGCTGCCTTCAGCATCCATTACCTGGCACTGCCAACCGGTCTCCCCATCAGCACACGTGCACCCGCCAAGGCCCGGCTCGCCTCGCACGCCTGGGGAGCAGAAGGCGGCGAGGGCCGAGAGCGATCTGCTTACCTGGGCGGCAGCGGTGGCCACGCTGCCTGGGCGCACGGACGTGATTCCATCGGTGCCCAGCACCACGGTGCTCTGGCTCATATTCACCCAGCCCACGGCTGGGGTATTATTCCGCTCCAGGGTGCCTTTGCCCACACTCACGTTCGCATCCCCCTCCGGGCCTCGCAGGGCCGGAATCTTACAATGCAGCGCATTGCCGGGCCCGGCGCTCCCCGAAGGAGGGGCAGCCTGAAGGCCATGCGCCTCGCTCAAGTCCCGCAGAGCCACCGAGGCCGCCGGCGCCCGCGGGCTACTGAGTTTGCAAGCCCCCAGTCCCTGCCCCTCGGTCTCACAGGCTCGCGCGTCCGGGGAATGGAATGTTTGGGCACCCGTGGAGGCGGACCTGGGCACACGCGGCGTCGGCGCGGCAGCGGCCTCTGGAAGCTCCTGCTCTGGGCTCGTCCTGGGTGCGCATGGGTCACCGTGGTAGCCCGGCGCAACCGCTGCCCCTAGGCTGTTGGATGGTTGCTCATTCATTTCCTTGGGAGCACCGCAATCCTGCAAATACAATGTGAAGTTCGTGCAAGAAAGAAAAAAAAGTAACTGCAGCTTTAAAAATACCTGTGTGTACATATAAAGACCTCACAGCTCAGGTCCAGACACAGTATCTAGGAAACAGCTTGGAATCTGGATTTTTTTTTCCTTCGTCAAGAAAAACTGCAATGAGTATTTCTCAATTTGCCCATCAATAACCAGATGACATAAAAAAGCTAATATTCTCCTCCCAGATAGAGGGAGAACTAAGAGGCAGAAATGTTTTTTGGAGGGGGGAGAAGAGGAGGGGGGAGAAGAGGAGGGGGGAGAAGAGGAGGGGGGAAATAGCCGTACAGCCATGAGCTTCCCGCCCTCTTTGGATTTCACATCACGCTGTAGGGTGCCCACGTCCCCTTCACCATTGTAGAAGGATTCTTTAATTTTCCGCCCCATTTCCTTTGTCATTCAACAATGCACATTGCCTTTCTATATATATATATATATAAGCTATAGACAAGCTGAGGCCACAAAGCTGATTCCCTGGCACCTGCGAGCATTTCAGGCAAATTCCGTTGTGGGAATCCCAGCTCTCCAAACCCCGTCCCCTCCAGCCAGGTAGTAAAGGAAGAGGTAAAGATCACAACCAAAATAACAACAATAAATCAAACTTAAAACAAGATGGTAACCAGGTTTGTTATCTTACACAACCCACCTTTCCTTCCAAACTCCCAGATATGTAAAAGAAAGTGCAAAGTTTTTTGGTTCTCCTCCCTCCCAGGAATAACTATTCACAGGAGTCTTCATGCCTCTACTTACACTTGCCCGGGGACCAAAACTCACAGCTAATCTTCATTTTCTTACTCCAGTTGAGATTAAAATGAGAACTGCCAGCGGAAGACTTTCAGTCTGCTTTCTTCCCTCCTGTTATATTTCAGGGCTTTCTAAGTATTAGTACCAATAATTACTAATATACTGTAAAAATAATCGTATTACTTACACCCCAACTGCACACCTCTCGTCTAACCTTTCACTTATGCACAGATAAGAACTTAATTTGCATCAAAACTAAGTACCTTGGCTCCAGCAAGCATGCTTATCTCAATAGCCTCTAGGACCCAGAGCGACCCACCTCAGTACCGGCATCTGGCTTTCAGCACCGGCATCTGGCTTTCAGCACCAAGGACAGTGCCCCGAATCGCGCTGTTAGGAAACACCTCCAAACAAGGCTCAACAGCTTCGGAAAACCGTTTTCCGATTTCAGGTGATGGTCATAAGAACAAATACCTACCGCTGCGAGAACCCTCCTCCTTTCCTCTTCCAAAATGCAAGGAGCATTTCCAAAAGAAGTATCCAAAACGAATGTGCCCTTCCTACCCCTGCAGCTTCCTCTCCTCTTAAAAGAACAAAAGCAAACACTCACCATGTCTGATACCGTCAACAGATAGAAAGGGTAGAGAATGAAACCAGCTATTGACAAGACTGGGTTTGGCTTCAGCACGAGAGGCGCTTTCTATATCTCCTTGGGAAAGGCCGGTTTTGCGTCAGTGCAAAGCAAGGTGCCCTTCGTTTGACATTTTTTTGATAATACAAGTTTGATAAATCATTACCCCCTTGGATTCGAGTTTTAAAGAGACAACAGCCGAGAGTATGCTGCCCAGTTGTCACTCGGGCGGGAGGGGGCTGCGTGCTCGGCGTGACTCATGTGGGTCTGATTACTAAACCGAAGCCGGCGGGAGGAGATGACAGAAGTTTGCCTCCTCCTCATTAAAAGGAAACATGGGAGGGACACGTCCCACTGCACCCAAGGCGAGGCGCAGTCGCCAACAGAGCTCACTGGGCTGCCGACGTGGGCGTGGGGTAAGGAGTTAAATCACTGTCGTGTTTCCGTCTTCCTCTTCCACTAAATCCCGTAGCTGCTTCTCCGAATCCTCAGGCAACGGAGTCCAAATATTATCCTGAAAGCAACTGAGGGTCTGCACATAGCGCCGCAGCTCTGCTATGGCTGGTGCACATGGCTCCTACATTTATACGGGCGTACCCACTCGCGTGTGTGCGGACATCAGATTCTCACAGTCCTACCCATCCAGACACCAGTGTTAGAGAGATCTTGGGTTTTTGCTTAAAAATTGAGGTCTAGTATTTGCCTTATTATTTTTTTAATCTCTATTGACGCAATTAGAAAAATTTCAGTAAAATTATGACTATTCTTACTGTATTTTTAAAGATCCTATGCAAATATTTTGGAGAAATGAAAAGGTCAGCCAGGCCTGAGTTGGAAGTGCGAGGTCTTAGACCCCCTCTAAATAAGGATCCCCAGCCACCAGGCGGCAGGACTGGCCATCCAGGCAGCCACAAGAGGACCTTCCACCCTACTGCGGTGGGGGTTGAAGGTGGTCGTGGTGATAAATAAATGGATTTTCTTGTTCGTACAAAGCAATGACTATAATCAGAAGAAAGTGAAGATACCTTTACAAAGAAGGTGTAGTTTAGATACTAGAAAGGGATTCGTAGAAAAACGTTTCCCCTCTTTCCATTCTGGCCGGCCGGGTTGGGGAACCCCTTCCTCAGGGATGGGAGTCACGGAAAGCGCTTTGTCCCTTCCCTGCTGCCCGCAGCCAAGCCCATCGCCTCGGGGTCGGCGCCGTCTCACTCGGCTGGGCAGTCCCCACGCAGCGGGAGGACAATGCCGCGACAGATTGCGGTGGGCGCCCGGGGCACTGCGGAGTCCCCTTGGGTCTCCTTCCGAACTCTCTCGAGAGCGCTCAGATACCTCTGCTCACTGGCTTGCCAGCCTGGCCCCTCGGAGGGCAGCGAGCTGGGGACTTGTGGTCTGCACTGTTAGGGAAGGAGAATAGTTTCCCTGAAAAGACCTTACCTTTGAGCCGCCTTGCGGGTTTCAGGTCGCTTTTTATTGTAGTTCTGAATCAACATTTATTAACCTCCCAGTACTGAACCAATGTGCAAGGTATTCCCACGAATTATCCCATTTGGCCTTAACAACAACCTTTGAGAAACTCCTAGTTTTAAAGCTGGAAACTGAGGCTCAGAAAGTCGCTTTCAAATCCGGAAAATCTCCCGAACCCTCTCACAGGGTCGCTGGAGACAGTCTCGCTCTCCCCGGGGGCCGCTCCGAGGGAAACCAGGTGAGTTGCGGGCGGGAGCGGGGGGCAGGGGTAAAGGAGATAGAGGTGGGACTGTGCTGGGCTCTAGATGGAGGAGGCTCAGGAGAGCAGGCGCGGCCGGGAATTCCGTAGGGGCGCCTTGGTGGAAGCAGGGAAACAGCCTGGACTCTGGGAGCAGCCGGGAAGTCAAGAGAGACCTATCGGGCGCTTTTTTCGAAACAGACCCCAGTTTCCGAAGAGCTAAACCAGAATGCGAGAACTGCACGGGCAGGCCTGGCAGCCCCGACTTCCGCGCCACGAGGGGCACCGCTAGGTCTGGGTAGGCCTCCCTCTGCCGGCCCTGAGCCGACTTCCACCAGAGAAAGTCACGACTTCAAAGGCCTGGCCTTTCCTCAATTTGCATTTGAGCCACCTCTACAAAATGCCGCGTGCGAGGTGAGCGAACATGGGTGGGCTGCCGTTTCGCGGCGCACTGACGTCCGGGGCTGCGGCGGGAGCCGAGAAGAAGGCGCAGAGACGGTGGAGTACTGCGCGTCTGTTCACCGCCCCCAGCTGCGGTCCTAGGCACGAGTGACGCCCCGCGCTCCAGCTCCGCCACCCCGCCCGACATTTGGCTTGCCGGCCAGCCCGGACCAAGTGCGCATTTGGGTTCCCAATTGGGACCCGTCACGAGTCAGGCCCTGGAGGCGCTGCGGAGGTTGTGTGGAGTGGTTGACAGAGGCGCTGCTTTGGCACCCCACATCCCCCCACTTCCAGCCGCAAGAATCTAGAAAGGAGGGGCCGCGTGGCGAATGGGGGAGGGTGTCTGGAGCGAGGAGGCCTAAAGGGGCCGTTCTGATGCTAACGCGGTAGCAGAGCGGCGGGCACAAGGGCAGGGATGCAGGGGCGGGAGAGAGCGTGCCATCCGGGGCAGGAGGCCAGGAGAAGCTCGCGGTGCGTACGCGCATGCATCCGCGCTCGGGGAGCGTGGAGAACAGAGCCGCAGCATTGAAAAAGAATAAAAGGCGCTAGTCCTGCAGTCGCGGGCCTCAGCCCCCCGCCCTCCGCAGCCGCCTGGTTGGAGTGATAATCGGCCAAGCGCTCCACAGCCGAAGCGGCCGTAAATCCGCATCCATCACCGCACAGCCATTCGGTCGGAATTAGACAGTCACAATGGCCTTAATTACTTTGTCAAAGATGAAAAATAGTAATTGATTTTGCCCTCGATCACTTTGCCCCCCTTGCAGATAAGCAAATAAATAGCTCTTTCGGAAAACCCGTGTCCATCCAGCAATATGGGAAGCAGTCTAATGAGAAAAAAGGCCATCCCTTGGCAGCCCCGACACCCGTGTTTGTACCAAAACAAGGGGACAAACTGGAACCCAGGCCGGAGAGGGCCAGGGGGGCGGATTGCTCATTCAAGATGCTGGCCTCTTCGGCACTAAGGAAGGAGACAGGAGGGAGTGGAAATGGCGTTTTTACAAGCCCCTGCTCTGGTGTTAACTAGGCGCTTGTGCTACCAGTCTCTCGTCCTCAGGGCAGCAGGCAAAGCCAGGATTTGAGCCCAGGTCGGTTTAACTTCAATCCACCCCACCACACAGAGTATAATGTGAGCACCTGTGTTGATCTTCAGGTGATTTTGATATGGGAGCCATAAACACCTAAAACTAGGCTGCAAGGGCTCAGGTTGAGTTTCAGGTGACATTGCCAAGATAGCCAAGAAGCCATGCAGTATTTTTGTACCACTTGTCTTCTAATGCCTAGTTCCACTGCAGTGTTGTTCCATGCTAAGAACATTTGCTCTGCAGACTACACCACCTCCTAGCTCTGTGACCTTGGGAGAAATTCTCGATCTGCAAAATGAGGATAATGGTGGTCGGCTTAAGGATTAAATGAGAGTGTGCATGAGTGTGCAAACTGAGGCTGTTTGCCTGGTATGCTTTCAATAAGTGATTGTTATTATTCAGTCTGGAAGAATCATCTGTTTGAAGCCCCTCGGATTTAGAAAATAAAACAGGTCTTTCTCTCTGGCCTAGAAGATTTAATATAGGTATACATGCACAGAAAACAAAGCCTTACAAAGTAGATAATCATTTTCTCTCCTCATTCAAAATGGTTTAGTCACACAATAATCAAGTATTTATCTTCATTAAAAGAAAATGGGGAGCATCCTGAAAAAGTGCTCAAAGGCTGCTGGGAGAGTGTCATAAGGCACCTTTGTTTAGATCAAGGTGAAGTTGCAACATAAGTGAGAAGCTCAGAGGTTTGTAAATCAGTTTCACTGTCCACTTTTCTTCTGGACCTCAGGTATCAGGGAGACACAAACTAATAAAGTCCAGATTTTCTCACCATAGCCTTTCAGAAGAGTCCGTACTTGGAAATCAGTGGTTCAGCTAAGTAACTAGTCTGTGCAAAATGTAGGTGCAAAATCCCGACATTCAGACAGGCAGGATGCTTGTTACTGAGTCAGCAGTAGTGATGATTCTCGTTTCACTGCAGCAAAACTCAGGGCAGTGGGAGCAGGCGCAGAAACAGAGAAGTTAAAACAAGCTGCAGAGGACATTCAAGGTCATCTGTAGTCCCACATGCCTGCCTTATGAGTGAAAATACAGAGGTCCAGGGAGGAAAAGTGAGTACTCAAGGTCACCTGCATATAGAAACAAAGTCTAGCAGCATTTTTTCTTTAAAAAGGAGAGAGAGAGAGAAAAAGAACTATGCTACCCTGTGATCCAGCAATCCCATTCTTAAGACTGTCCCAAAGAAACCACAACACAGTGCAGGAATGTTTACTACAGTATAGTTGATAAATGGAAGTCTAGGGGAAAAATATCCACATGAGACCAATACTGTATCAAAAGAATGGGATGATTTGTAGCTGTTAATAAGAATGACTTAGAGCCACATAGTTAACTTAGACACATTTTCATGAGACACTGAGAAAGCCAAATGCATCAAAATATGTATATGATCCCACTTTGTGTGTGTGCATGTGTTTGAGAGAGAGATCGAGAGAAATGTGGAGGCACAGACACTAGGTAGCACCTAGGAGTACTGGTAGGCAAAGTGGGCACTGATGTGAGTGGAGCAGAGAGGGGGAGGAAGGGAAGAGGGAAGCAAAAAGGAAGAGAGAGGTAAAGGACTGTACTTTAAAAAAATGGTTGCAACTGTCATATTTATAAACGTATGTAAATGTGAATAAACAATTTTTAGAAAAAAATTCAGCACTAGAACCTGCTACTTTAATGAATGAGGATATTCATCAAATAAGCTACTTTCTTTAGGAAGTATTCAGCCTACATCTATTTTATTTTCTCTGAGGCACAGAGCTCAGAAAAATGAATTCAACTAATTAAGGAGCAGAGCTTCCAGTATTTGGCTAACCCTCCTTCCCGAAGTCCTAGCATTTCTCTCTCCTAGATCTTCTGGGGTAGAACCAGACCCTAATTAAGAGCTTTAGAAGACATAGTCTTGGAAAATATGATGATACTCTATACTATCACCCCACCTGTGGAATGTATATTAAACTAGAAAATAAACTAATATTACACTAAACTGAAAATTTGATTTCTATTTTTTCCATGACTACATTGATGGTTTTGTGGTAAATAACATAGTCACTTCTTTCCTCTGCTCCCTCTTCTTATCATTCCTGCTTTACTAGTCATATATATTTGGTTTAACTACTTAGTAATCTTCTTCCCAAGTCTAAGTCTTCTGTATTTATTCATCTGCTCAAATTTCTCAAACCCCAAGAGAGGTCTGTTCTCAAATATATTTGTTATTGGAAATAAGAGATTTCTAATATATGGAGTGCAAGAAAATTGATATTTTATGTCAATCACATTAGTGAAAAAAATTCTTTTTTTTCTTGAATGTTCCTTTTTTTCCCCTAGCCTTCTGTTGCTGTCCTAGTTAATGCAGTAAAAAAAAATCGAGTTCAATGTCATGCAAACCTAGCAGGAATTCTACAAGTAGAGCAGAACAGATGTTGGGAAGCCTCACTGTAAGCAGTTGATAGAGTTAAACCATGGCTATTGAGTCAAATCTGAACAAGGTTCAGAAAGAAATGATGGGGCGGACAATGGTCTATTAAGTGGGACCTTGAAAATTCAAGATCCTTTACACCAGGAGGACTGTCAGATAACATAGATAAGTTTCAGGACCTTATGATTTTGTCACTTGGTGGTACCCTTGTAAATTGGGCCTTGGGAGCCATGGACCTTGGTGCCAAATTTGGTACTGTTGGCTCTAATAATATAAAGCATTCAATCCAAGATGAGACTATCTCAAACAATGGCCAGCTCAGTCTACTATCTTTGACAGACAACCCAGAGTTAATTAATCATGATGGTAGTTGTCTCTTGGGATATCACCATTAGAGCTTAGAGAAATGATCCATGAAATCTTTTAACATAAACTCTCAGGGTCTACATTCTACTTCAGAGTGTTTCTGTTTTCAGTGTAAACATCTTCCTGGGTGGGGGTAACATGGCATAATGAAAATAGGGCTTTAAAATAAGTTAGTAGTTAAGATTTTGAATCCAAGTTCAACTACTTACTAGCTGTGTGTTCTTGAAGTTATTTATCCTCTGAGCCTTGCTTTCCTTTCAGTAAAATGAGATTTATTTCTGTGGTGATTAAGTGAGATAAACTGTATGAAGCTTCTACCACAGTGTTTGGCACAAAAAGCAAGCTCCTATTATCTTGAGATCCTAGGTTTTTGTGGGTCTAACGGTTACTACCTGAAGTGTGACACTATTCCCCCAAAGACGTAACTAAATGACTCCTTTCCCTAGATCTTTATATTATTGTATTTGTTGGCCAAGTTTTTTTTCTCTTCTTTCTTGATGGGACATAAGTATTGTCTGGTACCTTCTCTCTTTTTTTAACCATTTAGAAATGTACTGTGAGAGCATTGGTTTGGTTTGGTTTTTTGTTTGTCTTTCTTAAAAATGCCAGGTCCAGCCATGTAGCTGCAGTATCCTTTGCCTGAAATGCTTGTTTCTTCAGAGTGAATTCCTAACTATCCTTTTAGATTCATTGCCCAAAATGGATATCCTCTCAGAGGCTTTTTATGAACAGACTTAAAATCTCCATTTTCTGTGCTTCTCTCGCACTTAGCGCATTGTAATTATTTCCTATGTTCTTTCTTCTACACATGCCATGAGGTACATGTGGCTACTTACATTAAAATTCAATAAAAGATTCCATTCTTCAGTCATACTAACTACATTCCTAGTGCCCATAGTTACTAGCATTGGTCAGTAGAGAGAACATTTCCATTACTGAAGAAAACTCTGTTGGGCAGTGCTGTTCTAAACTGTGAACCCCTCAAAGGTAGAAGAGCTTGATTTTTTAAAAACCCTCTGTATTTCTACTTGTACTGACATATAGTAGGCACTTAGTATTTTTGAATGGGTGCATGTTCATTACAGAAAATTTGGAAAAGCCCAAAGAACGTAAAAGTACATATTCCCACTACTCAGAAATATATCCTATTAATGTTTTGCTATAAGGCCTTCTAGACTTTCATGTGTACAAAGACATAGTTTTTGTTTTATAAAATTGAGATCATGCTGCTCATAGTTTTTGTAATCTGCCTTTTTTCACTTATATTGTTGCTATGGCTCTGCCCCATTGCCAGGAAATCTACATAATCACATTTAATTGCTGGACAGATTTTCATAGTATGAATACACCAAAATTTAATAAATGATTATTTTCCTTTTGGGTTGTTTCTGGTATTTATTATAAATAGTATTGCATTATGTATCTATACTTAGTTCAGCTCACATCTCTAATTTGGATTCTTAGTATAGGTTCCTAAGTATGGAATTACCATTTAAAGAAACTGTACATTTTTGAGGATTGGATCCATCTTACCTGGAGCAGTTTTTTTGATGTCTGCCTCCAGACCCAGACATGGAGCTGAACATGAAGATATACCCATGCTCTGAGGAGAGGGTAGCTGTGGCCTGCAGTCTGTTTCTGTTCCTTTTCCCAAGGATGCCCAGCAATCTGTGAATACTTCTGGCTATGAAAAAAACCATGGGAACAAAAAGCCATATTATGTTTCCATGAAGGCTAAACCAGCTTTCTCCTTAGCATAAAGGAATTTTTTTAATGGAGAGAATATTACTTGGCAAATACAAATATTTGTAATTGTCGGGATCCATAATATTCAAATTTTACAACTATTAGGACCAAACAAATAAGCCCATCTGTTTACCCAGGATTTAATTAAACAGTTACAAGAAATAATGCAAACATTGTTGAAATGTGCAGGATTTTAGAATGTTTCCTCTGCAGTGCCTCATTCAGGGCTCTCTCTGTTTTCTGCAGATTATATGGATGGTGACATGTTTTTCCAAGTCATTAACTTGGGCGCAGCTTTGGGCCAAATGGGAAGCTACATTCAAACCATTTTAAGAGTCTGGATGATTGGTGTTGCTGACAAAGGGAAGGCCCTCTGTCTTTCACCACTGTGGGAGCATTTGGGGAGTGTGATTGCCTATGACAACTCATGGTTCAATGATTCCATTGTTTCATGAAGGCCTGGTTTCACTGATACTAAGAGAAAAAGGTGGACTGTGCCCCAACACAGTCACACTGTCAAAGACATTTCCAATGTTCTGTTTTTCTTCCTTTAGAACTGAATTCTATCAATTTTTGGCATTAAGATTTTTTTTTGTTTTGGTATTACATTATGGAAAAATATAAGCAAAAAAGAAGAAAATAAACATTTGGGAAGTTTTGGAAAAGGACTCTACTGGGTCAGACCCTGAGGCAAGGCCTTCTGTGCAGGTAGATTATTTGGGAGTGGGTCCCAGCAAAGGGAGCAAGGAAAATGACACAGGAATGGGAGAAGAGTCAATAGAGTGTTAATGAGTGAGGTCCCACTGTATGCACTTGGGAGTTCAGGCCCACTTTGGGTTCCTCTGAGGCACCATGTGGAACATGTCAGAATTTCCCGACTAGGGGACAGAGAAGCTAGGAGGCTATTTGTCCACAGAACTCCCATTCCTTATTGGCAGAGGATTGAGGGTGTTAATCCCCAGCTCTTGTGGGTGCTCTGCCCTTGAGCTGAGCAAGTTTCCATAGCTCTGAAAAAAGGTCTCCAGTAAAGAAACAGAGAGACATATGCTCAAGGTGGAAGCTGTCAGCCTGCCAGAAACAGTACAACCCAGATGCAAGTAGACTTAGAGATGGGACACAGCAATGCGGGCTGGGGCATCAGCAGCTGCTGCTATGCTCGGCTTTAGGTTGTTTCCCATTCCTTAGACCAATCACACAGTACCTTGATCAATCCAGGCTTGGCAACGCGTCCATCTCATAAGCACAGTGGGGCAGCATGCTGTGAATGGAAGGCCCCTCAAAACCATACGGAAGGGGAAGCAACTTTCCAAAGAAAAGATGGAGTAGTAAATTACAGTTAACAGAATAAGTGCAGGAGGGAGGGTGAACAGACAAAAGAATAATAATAATAATAATAAGAGATTCACTTACAAGCTTTAATCCTGTTACAGGGTTATAACCACTGAATGTTTCAATAAATATCCTTCCAGATTATATCTATTTATGCATTTTTCCTTCTAAACTGGGATAATATCATATATTTTATATCTTTATTTTTTACTTAGTAATATTTAATAAACACTTCAATATATAGCAAACACTTTATTATACATGAATATATGTTATAAAAATATATGAAACATATCAGTCAATATGTTTAAAAAATTTTTTTTGCGCTAAACAGCTCTTGATTACAAGGGGTCTGCGAATATGAAGAGATGAAATCTCCAGTGGTGTTCTTGGCCAGAGAAAAAAGTTTTTAGTCAAATTCCAGGCATCAGAGGAAGCTATGTTAAAAAGAGAACCAGCTTTGTGGAGTCACAGGTCTCAGGGTTTGAATTACAATTCTCATTACTAGCCATGTGACTTTGGTTCAGATTGCTTAATCGCATAAAAGCTTATTTAATCTCACAAAATCTTAATTTATATATAGTAATGCTAAACAAACTGGCAGCTGTTATTATTATCATCTATAAAATGAGGTAAAACTGTTCCTATGTAAAAAGGACATGATATGTATAGAAAACCTTAAAGACTTCACTAAAAACTATTAGAACTAATAAATGAATTCAGCAAAGTTGAAGGATACAAAATCTGTTGCATTTCTACTATCAGAAAGAGAAATTATGAAAACAATACTGTTTACAATAGTATCAAAAAGAATCAAATATTTAGTAATAAATTTAACCAAAGAGGTCAAAAACCTGTACACTGAAACCTATAAGCCACAGATGAAAGAAATTGACGAAGACACAAATAAATGGAAAGAGATCATGTGCTCATGGATTGGAAGAATTAGTATCATTAAAATATCCATACTACCCAAAGCAATCTATAAATTCAATGTGGTCCCTATCAAAATTCCAATGGCATTTTTCATGGAAATAGAATGAATAATCCTAGTACTTGTATGAAATCACAGAAGATCCCAAAGAGCCAAAGCAAATCTTGAGAAAAAAGAACAAACCTGAAGGCCCTGTGCTTTCTGATTTCAAATTGTATTACAAAGCTATAGTAATCAAGACAGTATGGTATTGGTATAAAAACAGATACATAAATCAATGGAACAGAAAAGAAAGCACAGGAATATACCCATGCATACATAATCAATTAATTTACAACAAAGAAGGCAAGAATATACAATGGGGGAAAAGAGAATCTCTTTAATAAATAGTATGGGGAAACTTGGACAGCTACATGCAAAAGCATGAAACTGGATCACTATCTTATACCATACACAAAAACAAACTCAAGATGGATTAGAAACTGGAATGTAAGACCATGAAATCATAAAACTCCTAGAAGAAAACATACAAACCAAATTTTACCAAATTCTAGGAATCTATAGCTTACTCCAGAACATCCATGGATCCTCTAAAGGATTCCTGCAAAGTTCTATTTCCTGAAAACATTTCAATGCCCATAATAGTACTACTAATAATAATAACAACAAAACACTGTTTTAAAGCACTGTATTATGGGCCTTCCATGTATTATGACATAATTGAATTTTCCCAATAACTCCAGCAACCACAAGAGGCTAATACAGATTTTGGCTCCTAGAAGTGGATGGCTGCTGTTACAAATTACAGCAAAATTTGGTGGTTTCAGACAAAGAAGTTTAAATTTGGTGGCTTCAGACAACAGAAATCTATTCTATCATGGTTTTGAGTGCCAGAAGACTGAAATCAGCATTGCTTGGCTAAAATCAAGGTGTTCATAGGGCTGTGCTGTCTCAAGAGGCTCTAGGGGAGAATCTATTCCTTGCCTCTTACAGCTTCTAGTGGCTGCCAGCATTACTTGGCTCAGGGCCACATCACTCAGTCTGTGCTTCCATCTTCATATCACTTTCTGTGTGTGTGAAAAATCTCACTCTACCACCCTTTCATAAATATACATGTGATTACATTTAGGCCCCTCTGAATAATCCAGTATAATCTCACCATCTCATAATCTTAATCACATCTGTTAAGGCTCCTTTTTTCTTGCCTTTAACATTCATAGGCTCCAGGGATTAGGACATGGATATTATTTTGGGGGGGAGCCTCTCTCAGCCTACTGTTATCTACCCTCTGGTTCCCAAAGATTCATGTGTCCCGCATACAAAATACATTCACCCCATCCCCAAATCCCCCAATTTTTAACCCATTAAAGGAGCACTTCAAGTCCACACTTATCTAAATATCATCAGCTCAGAAGTCCCAAAGAACATCATCTAAATGCTTTTACATCAAGTATGGCTGAGACTCTGTGTGATCTGTCCTAGAGCAAAATTCCTCTCCATTTGGGAACCTATGAAATTAGAAAACAAGTTATCTGCTTCCAAAAATACAATGGTAGGACAGGCAGGTATAGATTTTCCCATTCTAAAAGGAAGAAAAATAGAAAGAAAGAAGAGACTTTTTTGTTGCAAATAAAAAATAACTACCTAATTATATGGTCTTTAAAAATATTTCTGCCTCAGATGTAGTTTGCTCCCCCTGTTCCATGCTGTGGTTACCTCTTTGACCAAACCTGGGCTTCTCAAATCATAAGCACCCAGATGGGAGAAGCTCTGAGAAAACCGGAGGCAGTTTTGCAATGGGTCTAGATAACATTCCCGTACTAGTCACGCATGTTATGTGAGCTCCCGCATTGGTTGAGTGTGGGCTTTGGAGTCACACCTAGTTTGGGATCTCAGCTACTTTTACTAACTCCATGACCTCAGACAAGGTATTTTTAACTTCTCTAAGTTTTAGTTTTCTTTTCTGGAAATGAGATAATAACAAGACTGCCTCACAGATATGCTGGGAGTGATGTGAAGTACTTAGCATAACCCTTCATACATGGGGCTGTTGCTAATATTATTAGTGTTTTTATTTCTCCTTGCGATGGAGTGATCTCTGGAACTGGCACCCTCTTGCAAAGGTGATTTAAAGTTTGATCCATGCAGAGGCTACAAATCTGTTTAAAAAATATTTTTAAAGGAAAATCCCTCATGTGGCTTCAGCCCTGCTGTTACCCAAAGGATCAAATTTTTGTGCTCCTTTTCAAGTTCTTCCTGAAAAGTAGTAAGTGGGAATATTAAGTCAATTCCATTTTTATCCTTCTTGATCTCACTAAAATGCATTTTTCTTTCTCTTCTTTTTCCCTGAGCTCTATGTGTGATGGGGAAAAAAACCTTTAGGGAAGAAGAAGTTACCAGATTTGTAAGCCAGTTTTCCAATTACTAAGCTTCTGCAAAGAAAGATGCTGTAATTGCTCAAGGTGAAGGAAAAAAAAAAGAGATAAGAAAGTAAATTATCATGAAGATCAATGGTAGATTTCTGAAGACCCAGGGAGTATTTTCTCTCTTACCTGTCGACAGACCTGAGGAAATAAAACTGCACACTCACCAGAAAACAGCTGTATGCAATCATTCTTGAGTTACATTTTCCTTCCTTTTTCACACATATGCATGTGCATGCACATACACACACACACTCTATAAAGAGTAACTTTGTCAGGAGGTTCCAGCCCAAGTGAGGGATAAGGATGATGAGTGGAAGGCCAGAGAGTGGGAGTTATCCTGCTAAATGAGTGGTAAGAAAAAGCATGGTAAATCAAAATGAATCAAGAAAGGTACTGTAGGAATGGCTACCTAATCCGTGCACTTTGATTCATTGTTATATCCCAAATCCTATCTTTGATTACAGACTCCATCTTTGGAAGGACAGATTTGGATAAGGCCAGAGCAAAATGTTTAGACAATTGGCCCAGCACTGACTGTTGAATGTTTTAGCTGATCTTGTGCTTTTTCTTGATTGAGTGAAGCTCACTAGCTGGGGGACCTATGAGCACGTGAGTATTCTGTCCTTTAAGCCAAAGATGAGAATGCTTTCCTGAAGTAGCCTTGGAGAACTCATAAATTTGCTAATTTTTAACTTTCTTCACTCATCAATAGAAAAATCCTTTCCAATTGACTTAACGCTTGATTTGGTTTACCTTTCACATTGTGTGATATATGTTTATTTATTCAGTAAACATTTACTGGACAGTATCTCTAGGCCAGGTATCTATGAGAATGCAATAAACTAGACAGATGCATCTCTGCCTTCATTAACTTCACAGTTAATGACTATTATCAGAGAAGAGGACTATTTGGTGATTATGATAGAGTATGATGAAGCTTGTGTTAATAACAGCAAACATTAATTGAATGATGTAAGTACAATGTGTATTACATACATTAATCCATTTAATCCCTATGATAATTATATAAGGTGCGTAATAGTCTTATCTCCACTTAATAGATGAGAAAACTGGGGCATAGAGAGGATGAATTGTCCAAGGTTACCAACTAGTAGGTAACTGAGCTGGGCTCTGAACCTAGAGAGTCTGGCTTCAGAGCTGGTACTTTTAGCCATTATGCTACAAGTCAAGAAGCTCTAGGTGTACAGGGTTGGGGGACGGAGTTCTTTAACCTAGTCTAGGTGGTAATAGGTAGTGACTTTATTGAATCTTGAAGAACAAGTAGGATTAAGCCTGGAAAGGCTGAGTATATCCAGCATAAACACTTCCAGCTTCAACAACTCCAACAACATCCTGGGCTCCCTTAGGTATAAACAAAGAAGGGGTTATTTTTCTACAAAACAAAATGCCTGGTGCAGAGGCTGTAGGATGTCTGGATTCCAGGCAGCACCCTTTCCTTTCTCCTACTGGTCTACAGCAGCTCAGGTTTCCCAGTCATCTCTGGGGAAGAAAGCCAGGGCAGAGTTTGGCTCATATACCTTCCACTTACCAGGAAGGGAAAAATCTTTCCAGATTTTACATAGTGACTTCTTACAAATAATTAGCCAAACTGGGTTATATCCCCACTTTTAGACCAGGGCTAGGGCCCACGTTCCCTGAGACCAAGGGATTTCCAGGATTCTACAGACAAAAAGAAAGAATGAATTTTTAGTAGGGTCTGCCAGAAGGAATCCCATGTGTAAAAACTTAGCAGAAAACCAGAAAAAAAAAAGGCATGGGAAGCTCAGTATGGCTGGAGACAAGCTTGACAGACGATAAGCAAGGTGAGAGCTCACAGCATGAAGGGCCACGCTGCCATCCTGAGGTCCTGTACACAAAAGGGAATCAATAGAGTTTTAGACACAGCTATGGCCAGATGGCTTGTTTAGGAATATCATGCTGGAAGTTCAGTGAAGAACAATTGAGGGCACTAACAAAGATGAGAGGCAGGGAAATGAGTTGGGAAGATGCTGCAGTGTCCAAGTGAGAGTTGGTGTCCCCAGCTCTTGTAGAGGCACGGTGAAGGAGAGCTTGAGGGAGATCAAATCGACCAGATCTAGCAGACTGAAGCACAGACAATGATTGGATTTGGGAGCAGGGGCCTGAGCAGCATGGTGAGAGCTACTGATGAATATTATCTGCATTTCCACTAGCAAAAACAGCACCATGAAAAGACAGGAATGCTGAAACCAAGCTTTGGGATTCAAGGTCCTGATAATGAGTTGGCAATTAGTCATCGATTTGAGTAAATTTCTATTTTATTTGTCTGTTTTATATATATATACATATATACATATACACACACACACACAACATACATATATCAAATAGTTCCACAACGTTTACAATAAGAAACCAAAACCCTTCCCCAATCCATCCCATGAATGTTGCTACTCCATGGAGGCATCTATGATAAGTGATATTTATCTCCATGCCTCTAACACAGTTATTCTTTTATTTCTTGCTTCTAACTATGGAAGATAGGATCTAGATTTCTCCCTTTTCACCTCTTTGCCTTCCATCACATGTGCCCATGATTCCCTTCCTCTGAGCCTCTCAATATCATTATATCATATTTTTTGGTTACAACAATATTCAGTATTTGCTTTATAATAGCTGTGTGAATATTATTCATAGATGAAAGATGCAGAACATTATGATTATTTTCTTCTTGTACAACTTTTTTGATAATAGATTGTTTAGCTTTCTGTGAATCAATAAGTAAATCGTTCCTTAATTCTCCACTAGGAATGTAAATACCCTTTCAATATATTCAAACACTCTAGCTTGCCTAGTGATACCACTTTTATCTTGAATACATCCAACAGTCTTAAGCCTTCCATCTTCCTGCTCCAGAGTGGACTTGTTGCTTCCTAAACCTCTGTATCAATTAGCTATTTCTGCATAACCGATCTAAAATTCAGTGGTTAAAAACAGCAATCATTGAGAGAGATTCAAGATGGCGGCATGAGAGGTAACACAGAGAACTCCCCCCAAAATCACAAATAGTACAAAAATATAGTTAATTAATACAACTAACCCTAAAACAGCAAGAAAGAAGGCTGAACCAGATTGCATACAGACCTCACAAAACAGGGTAATGTAGGAAAGCCTTAATCTGGCAGGATCCAGGCCCTTCCACCACCCCAGCACACCAGCGGGAGGAAGAGAAATGGAGCGGGGAGAGGGTGGAAGCTTGGGAATACTGAGGGCCTAGACCTGGAGATCTGCTTTGTGAGTGGAAGCCTATATTGTGTGTTGGCCTGGACATTGGGGAGCTCAGACAGGCAGAGTGCCTGGCGGACTTACATTCCAGCCGTTTGTGGAGGGGGGATGCAAATGCGACTGCTCTGTGTCAGAGTAAAGGCAGGCAATCTAAGAGGCTTCCTAGCAGTGAAAGGGCTGCTGAAGGGGCGGGATTTGCACGGAGCTTGCTGCACGGGAGAAGGGATAGGGGGACAAGGTTGTCTGGGTGCGCTCTGCCCAGCTGGTTGGGAACTTTGAGGATTTCAGCTGCTCCATCCCCATGGCTGCTTACTCAGCTCCGAGGTCCCACCAGCGCTGTGACATGCAGCCTGCTGCACCTTCTTCCTAGCATGCCGGCAACAGTTCGCAAACTGACAGTCACTGTGCTGGCGTCAGGCCAGCCAGAGGGAGGCTCCGCTTACAACAGCTAGAGAAGCAAAGCACAGAGGCTAACATCTGTGTGCTTGGCCCACTGGCTCAGACACTGGAGAGGCACCGCAGATGAGAATCAGGAAACAGATCTTTCCTCCCCCAGGCACCAGCGCGGCTTCCCTACAATCCCCAACCTCACTCTAGGGGCTGAGCAGCTCCAGAGACTGGAGTTTCTGCACACTAGTGGGTACCACACAGAAATATGAAATGTCAAAAGAACATGGTTCAGACCAAAATCTCACAAACCCCAGAAAAAGGGCCAAATGACACTGAACTCACCAATCTTCCTGAAAGAGAGTTCAAAATAAAAATTATAAACATGCTTATGGAGGTACAGAAAAATATTCAAGAACTCAGGAATGAATTTAAGTTGGAGATTCAATCACTAAGAAATTCCATAATTGAAATGAAACATACAATGGAGGGACTTAAAAGAAAATTAGATGTAGTGGAAGAGATGGTAAATGGAATAGAAATTAGAGAAGAGGAATACAAAGAAGCTGAGGCACAGAGAGAAAAAAGAATCTCTAAGAATGAAAGAATATTGAGAGAACTGTGTGACCAATCCAAACAGAACAATATTCACATTATAGGGGTACCAGAAGAAGAAGAGAGAGAAAAAGGGATAGAAAGTGTCACTGAGGAGGTAATTGTTGAAAACGTCCCCAATCTGGGGAAGGAGATAGTCTCTCAAGGCATGGAGGTGCACAGATCTCTCAACACAAGGGACCCAAGGAAGACAATATCAAGACATATAATAATTAAAATGGCAAAGATCAAGGATAAAGACAGACTTTTAAAAGAACCTAGAGAGTGAAAAAAGATCACATACAAAGGAAAACCCATCAGGCTATCATCAGCCTTCTCAACAGAAACTTTACAGGCCAGAAGGGAGTGGCAGGATATATTTAATGCAATGAAGCAGAAGGGCCTTGAACCAAGAATACTCTACCTGACAAGGTTATCATTTAAATTTGAAGGAGGGATTAAACAATTTCCAGATAAGCAAGAGCTGAGAGAATTTACCTCCCAGAAACCACCTCTACAGTGCATTTTTGAATGACTCCTATAGATGGAAGTATTCCTAAGGCTAAATAGATGTCACCCAAGGGATAGAAAAAGAGTACAGAATATGATTCATAACATACAAAGAATGGAGGAGGAAAAAAAAAAGAACCTATACGTTGTGCTTGTAATAGCATACGAAGTTAGTTAAATTAGACTGTTAGATAGTAAGGGAAATACCCTTGAACCTTTGGTAACCACGAATCTAAAGCCAGCAATGGCAATAAGTACATACCTATCCATAATCAACCTAAATGTAAATGGTCTGAATGTACCAATCAAAAGACATAGAGCTACTGAATGGATAAAAAGACAAGACCCATATATATGCTGCCTACAAGAAACTCACTTCAAACCCAAAGACATACACAGACTGAAAGTAAAGGGATGGAAAATAAATTTCATGCAACTAATAGTGAGAAAAAAGCAGGAGTTGCAGTACTTGTATCAGACAAAATAGACTTCAAAACAAAGAAAGTCACAAGAGACAAAGAAGGACATTACATAATGATAAAAGGGTCAGTCAAACAAGAGGATATAACTATTATAAATATCTATGCACCCAACACAGGATCACCTACATATGTGAAACAAATACTAACAGAATTAAAGGGGGAAATAGAATGCAATGCATTCATTTTAGGAGACTTCAACACACCACTCACACCAAAGGACAGATCAACCAGACAGAAAATAAAGAGACAGAGGCACTGAACAACATATTAGAACAGATGAACCTAACGGACATCTACACAACACTCCACCCAGAAGCAACAGGATACACATTCCTCTCAAGGGCACATGGAACATTTTCAAGAATAGATCATACACTAGGCCACTAAAAGAACCTCAGTAAATTAAAAAAGATTGAAATTGTACCAACCAGCTTCTCAGATGAAAAAGGTATGAAACTAGAAATAAATTATACAGAGAAAATGAAAAAGCCCACAAAAACATGGAAACTTACTAACATGCTCCTAAATAATCAATGGATCAATGACCAAATAAAACAGAGATCAAGCAATATATGGACACAAATGACAACAATAATTCAACACCGCAAATTCTGTGGGATGCAACAAAGGCCGTGCTAAGAGGGCAATATACTGCAATACAGGCCTACCTCAGGAAAGAAGAACAATCCCAAATGAACAGTCTAAACTCACAATTAATGAAACTGGAAAAGGAAGAACAAATGAGGTGCAAAGTCAGTAGGAGAGACATAATAAAGATTAAAGAAGAAATAAATAAAATTGAGAAGAATAAAACAATAGAAAAAAATCAATGAAAGCAGAAGCGGGTTTTTTGAGAAAATAAACGAAATAGATAAACCTCTAGCAAGACTTACCAAAAAAAAAAGAGAATCTACACACATAAAAAGAATCAGAAATGAGAAAGGAAAAATCACTGTGGACACCACAGAAATACAAAGAATTATGAGAGAATACTATGAAAAACTATATGGTAACAAAGTGGATAACCCAGAAGAAACAGACAGTTTTCTAGAAAAATACAACCTTCCAAGGCTGACCCAGGAAGAAACAGAAAATCTGAATAGACCAATTACCAGCAAAGAAATTGAATTGGTAATCAAAAAACTACCTAAGAACAAAAAACCTGAACCAGATGCTTTCACTGCTGAATTTTATCAAACATTTAGTGAAGACCTAATACCCATCCTACTTAAAGTTTTCCAAAAAGTAGAAGAGGAGGGAATACTCCCAAACTCATTCTACGAGACCAACATCACTCTAATACCAAAACCAAGCAAAGACACCACAAAAAAAGAAAATTACAGACCAATATCCCTGATGAACGTAGATGCAAATATACTCCACAAAATATTAGCAAACCAAATTCAAAAATACATGAAATAGATCATCCATCATGATCAAGTGGGATTCATCTCAGGGATGAAAGGATGGTACAACATTCGAAAATCCATCAACATCATCCACTACATCAACAAAAAGAAGGACAAAAACCGCATGATCATCTCCATAGGTACTGAAAAATCATTTGAGAAAATTCAACATCCATTCATGATAAAAACTCTCAACAAAATGTGTATAGAGGGCAAGTACCTCAACATAATAAAGGCCATATATGACAAACCTCCAGCCAACATTGTACTTAACAGCGAGAAGCTGAAAGCTTTTCCTCTAAGATCAGGAACAAGACAAGGATGCCCACTACCCCCCCTCTTTTATTCAACATAGTTCTGCAGGTCCTAGCCAAGGCTATCAGACAACACAAAGAAATAAAGGCGTCCAGATTGGCAAGGAGGAAGTTAAGCTGTCCCTGTTTGCAGATTATATGATATTGTACATAAAAAAACCCTAAAGAATCCACTCCAAAACTACTAGAACCAATATCCGAATTCAGCAAAGTTGCAGGATACAAAATTAATACACAGAAATCTGTTACATTCCTATATACTAACGGTGAACTAGCAGAAAGAGAAATCAGGAAAACAATTCTATTCACAGTTGCATCCAAAAGAATAAAATACCTAGGAATAAACCTAACCAAGGAAGTGAAAGACCTATACCCTGAAAACTATAAGACACTCTTAAGAGAAAAGAAAGAGGACACCAGGAAATGGAAATTCATCCAATGCTCTTGGCTAGGAGGAATTAATATTGTCAAAATGGCAATCCTGCCTAAAGCACTCTACAGATTCAGTGGAATCCCTATCAAAATACCTATCGCATTCTTCAATGAACTAGAGCAAATAGTTCTAAAATTCATATGGAACAACAAAAGACCCCGAATAGCCAAAGCAATCCTGAGAAGGAAGAATAACGCAGGGGGAATTACACTCCCTGACTTCAAGGTCTACTACAAAGCCACAGTAATCAAGACAATTTGGTAGTGGCACAAGAACAGACCCATAGACCAGTGGAACAGAATAGAGAACCGAGATATAAACCCAAGCATATATGGTCAATTCATATACAATAAAGGAGCCATGGATATACAATGGGGAAATGAAAGCCTCTTCAACAGCTAGTGTTGGCAAAACTGGAGAGCTACATGTAAGAGAATGAAAGTGGATTACTATCAAACCCCATACACAAAAGTAAACTCAAAATGGATCAAAGACCTGAATGTAAGTCATGAAACCATTAAACTCTTAGAATAAAATATAGGCAAAAATCTCTTGGACATCAATATGAGCAACTTTTTCATGAACATATCTCCCCGGGCAAGGGAAACAAAAGCAAAAATGAACAAGTGGGACTATATGAAACTAAAAAGCTTCTGTACAGCAAAGGACACCATCAGTAGAACAAAAACACATCCTACAGTATGGGAGAATATATTCATAAATGACGTATCCGATAAGGGGTTGACATCCAAAATATATAAAGAACTCACGCACCTCAACAAACAAAAAGCAAATAATCCAATTAAGAAATGGGCAGAGGACATGAATAGACACTTCTCTAAAGAAGAAATTCAGATGGCCAACAGGCACATGAAAAGATGCTCCACATCGCTAATCATCAGAGAAATGCAGATTAAAACCACAATGAGATAACACCTCACACCAGTGAGGATGGCCACCATCGAAAACACAAACAACAACAAATGTTGGCGAGGATGTGGAAAAAAGGGATCCCTCCTACACTGCTGGTGGGAATGCAAATTAGTTCAACCATTGTGGAAAGCAGTATGGAGGTTCCTCAAAAAACTCAAAATAGAAATACCATTTGTCTCAGGAATTCCACTCCTAGGAATTTACCCTAAGACTGCAGCAGCCCAATTTGAAAAAGACAGATGCACCCCTATGTTTATCGCAGCACTATTTACAATAGCCAAGAAATGGAAGCAACCTAAGTGTCCATCAGTAGATGAATGGATAAAGAAGATGTGGTACACATACACAATGGAATATTATTCAGCCATAAGAAGAAAGCAAATCCTACCATTTGCAACAACATGGATGGAGCTAGAGGGAATTATGCTCAGTGAAATAAGCCAAGCCGAAAAAGGCACGTATCAAATGATTTCACCCATCTGTGGAGTATAATAAGAACAAAGCAAAAACTGAAGGAACAAAACAGCAGCAGACTCACAGAACCCAAGAATGGACTAACAGTTACCAAAGGGAAAGGGACTGGGGAGGATGGGTGGGAAGAGAGGGGTAAGTGGGGAAAAGGGGCATTATGATTAGCACACATAATGTAGCGGTGGGGTGAGACACGGGAAAGGCAGTATTTACAGAGAAGACAAGTAGTGATTCTATAGCATCTTACTACACTGATGGACAGTGACTGTAATGGGGTATGTGGGGGGGACTTGATAATAGGGAGTCTAGTAACCATAATGTTATTCAAGTGATTGTACATTAACAATACCAAAAAAAAACCCCAGCAATCATTTATTTAGCTCACACTTCTGCAGGTTGACAATCTGGGCTGGAGCTCTTGGTCTCAGCTGGATTCCCTCAGGCATCTGCAGTTAATTGCAGCTCTGTTTGTTGGTGGGGCGGGTAGCTGGCTATAGGATGGCATGCTCCATGATCTCCAGGTTAGACTGGATTGCATGGTGGAGACAAAGATCCAAGAAAGAGAAAGGAAATACCACGATCTCTCAAAGCTAGGATGAGAACTGGCTTAATATGACTTCGGTCACGTCTTATTGGCCGAACAAGTCACAAAACCAGCCCAGAATCAATGGGGACAGAAACAAGATTACATGTTTTGCTGAAAGAATCTGAAAAGTCACTCTGCCAAGAACATGGATACAGAAAGTATCAATTCTAGCACCCCACCAGTCTGAGACGTGGCTACTGTGGTGGGATCTCCTTTCACTGTCATCCTTGGAATTCTTGCTTTTTATCCTGCATTGGATCCCCTCTATATCAGTCAGGTTTCAGAAAACAGTTCCTTCTGAAACCATATAACCATGCCCGTTATTTTAACTGTAGGTGTATATGTAGGTTAAGGTGGTGGCTTAGGTGGTGCTGGTATCTGAAGGGGCCCAGTAAAGTTGATTCTGCAAGTGTGGGGAAATTGCAAGCTGAATTCAGTTGTTGCTCCAAGCAGGCACTGTGTGTGCCAGGGTAGGAAGAGTTGCCAGCATGATGCTCTCAGAAACTGCAAGTAGACAGGAATCAACAGGAGGGACAAGCGCTTTCTTCCTTCTCCAGCCCTCAGTCTTCCATTAGGAAACCCCTTTCCCAATAGCACAGCCTAACAGAGCCAGGGGGCCAAGGGCAAAGGGAGTTGCAGTCTTGGCCCTAGCATCACACAGCAGAGTATGGAAGCGTGGGCTTGTAGCTGAGACCCTCACTGGCACACACACTGTTTTCTGGTTTCTGTGACTTCCTTCTTTTTTTTTTATTAAGGTATCATTGATATACACTCTTATGAAGGTATCACAAGAAAAACAATGTGGTTATTACATTCACCCTTATTATTGAGTCCCCCACATACCCCATTACAGTCACTGTCCATTAGTGTAGTAAGATGCCACAGAGTCCCTATTTGTCTTCTCTGAGCTACACCACCTTCCCTGTGACCCCACACATACCATGTGCACCAATCATGAAACACCACAATCCCCTTCTCCCTCCCTCCCCACCCGCCCTCCCACACCCCTCCCCTTTGGTAACCACTAGTCCCTTCTTAGAGTCTGTGAGTCTGCTGCTATTTTGTTCCTTCAGTTTTGCTTTGTTGTTATACTCCACAAATGAGGGAAATCATTTGGTATTGGTCTTTCTCTGCCTGACTTATTTCACTGAGCATAATACCCTCTAGATCAATCCATGTTGTTGCAAATGGTAGGATTTGTTTCTTTCTTATGGCTGAATAGTATTCCATTGTATATGTACCACCTCTTCTTTATCCATTCATCTACTGATGGACACTTAGGTTGTTTCCATATCTTGGCTATTGTAAATACTGCTGCAATAAACATAGCGGTGCATATGTCTTTTTGAATCTGAGAAGTTTGGGTAAATTCCAAGGAGTGGGATTCCCGGGTCAAATGGTATTTCTATTTTTAGTTTTTTGAGGAACCTCCATATTGCTTTCCACAATGGTTGAACTAGCTTACATTCCCACCAGCAGTGTAGGAGGGTTCCCCTTTCTCTGCATCCTTGCCAGCATTTGTTGTTCTTAGTCTTTATGATGCTGGCCATCCTTACTGGTGTGAGGTGATATCTCATTGTGGTTTTAATTTGCATTTCCCTGATGATTAGTGATGTGGAGCATCTTTTCATGTGTCTGTTGGCCATCTGAATTTCTTCTTTGGAGAAGTGTCTTCATATCCTCCACCCATTTTTTAATAGGGTTATTTGCTTTTTGGATGTGAGGCATGTGAGTTCTTTATATATTTTGGATATTAACCCCTTGTTGGATATGTCATTTACAAACATATTCTCCCATACTGTGGGATGCTTTTTTGTTCTGCTGATGGTGTCCTTTGCTGTACAGAAGCTTTTTAGCTTGATGTAGTTCCATTTGTCCCTTTTTTATTTTGTTTCTCTTGCCTGAGGAGATGTGTTCAGGAAAAAGTTGCTCATGTTTATATTCAAGAGATTTTTGCCTGTTTTCTCCTAAGAGTTTTATGGTTTCATGACTTACATTCAGGTCTTTGATCCATTTTGAGTTTACTTTTGTGTATGGGGTTAGACAATAATCCAGTTTCATTCTCTTGCGTGTACTCTCCAGTTTTGCGAACACCAGTTGTTGAAGAGGCTGTCATTTCTCCATTGTATATCCATGGCTCCTTTATCATCTATTAATTGACCATACATGGTTGGGTTTATATCTGGGCTCTCTAGTCTGTTCCATTGGTATATGGGTCAGTTCTTGTGCCAGTACCAAATTGTCTTGATTACTGCGGGTTTGTAATGAAGCTTGAAGCCGGGGAATGTAATCCCCCTCTCCCCCACTTTATTCTTCCTTCTCAGGATTGCTTTGGCTATTTGGGGTCTTTTGTGGTTCCATATGAATTTTAGAACTATTTGCTCTAGTTCACTGAAGAATGCTGCAGGTATTTTGATAGGGATTGCATTGAATCTGTAGACTGCCTTAGGCAGGATGGCCATTTTGACAACATTAATTCTTCCTAGTCATGAGCACGGGATGTGTTTCCATTTATTAGGATATTCTTTAATTTCTCTCATGAGTGTCTTGTAGTTTTCAGAGTATAGGTCTTTCACTTCCTTCATTAGGTTTATTCCTAGGTATTTTATTCTTTTGGATGCAATTGTGAATGGAATTGTTTTCCTGATTTCTCTTTCTGCTAGTTCATCATTAGTGTATAGGAATGCAACAGATTTCTGTATATTAATTTTGTATCCTGCAACTTTGCTGAGTTCAGGTATTAGATCTGGTAGTTTTGGGGTAGATTCTTTAGGGTGTTTTATGTACAATATCATGTCATCTGCAAATACTGGCAGGTCAAGTTCTTCCTTGACAATCTGGATGCCTTTTATTTCTTTGTGTTGTCTGATTGCTGTGGCTAGGACCTCCAGAACTATGTTGAATAAAAGTGGGGAGAGTGGGCATCCTTGTCTTGTTCCCAATCTTAAAGGAAAAGCTTTCAGCTTCTCGCTGTTGATTATGATGTTGGCTGTGGGTTTGTCATTATGGCCTTTATTATGTTGAGGTACTTGCCCTCTATACACATTTTGTTGAGTTTTTATCATGAATGGATGTTGTCTTCCTTCTTGTAACTGCCTAAAGAAGGAAGCAGTTAAGGTAAATTTCTTCAGATCTTTAATGTCTAAAATATCCTCATCCTGCCATCACAATTATAGTTTGGCTGGGTATGGGACTCTAGTATGAAAATCATTTCACCTCATTATTTTGAAGGCTTTGTTCCATTATCTTCCAGCATCTACTGTGGCAAGTCTGATGCCATGTGGTTTCCTGAGCCTTTGTATGCTACCTGTTTTCGTTATTTGTTTGCTTGATCTTCTCTCTGTGGAAGCTTTTGGGACTTACTCATTTTTATCCTTGGTATAAACCTCACAGAGGCTTGCCACAGCTTTCTTTGTTCCTTCTTTTTTTTTCCTTTTTTTAAATTAAGGTATCGTTGATACACACTCTTATGAAGCTTTCACATGAAAAACAATGTGGTTACTACATTCACCCTTATTATCAAGTACCCCCCATGCCCCATTGCAATCATTGTCCATCAATGTAGCAAGATGCCACGGTCACTACTTGTCTTCTCTGAGCTACACTGTCTTCCCCATGATCCCCCCCACACCCTGCATACTAATAATAATACCCCTCAATCCCCTCTGCTTTGCTCCCCACCTGCCCTTCTCCACCCTTCCCCCTTGGTAACCACTAGTCTCTTCTTGGAGTCTGTGAGTCTGCTGGTGTTTTGGTCCTTCAGTTTTGCTTCATTGTTATACCACACAAATGAGGGAAATCATTTGGTATTGGTCTTTCTCTGCCTGACTTATTTCACTGAGAATAATACCCTCTAGATCAATCCATGCTGTTGCAAATGGTAGATTTTTTTCTTTCTTATGGCCGACTAGTATTCCATTGTATATGTACCACCTCTTCTTTATCCATTCATCTACTGATGGACACTTAGGTTGCTTCCATATTTTGGCTATCGTAAATAGAGCTGCAATAAACATAGGGGTGCATATATCTTTTTGAATCTGAGAACTTGTTTTCTTTGGGTAAATTCCTAGGGGTGGTATTCCTGGGTCGAGGCATTTGAAGATTCTCCGCATCCTCACCAGCATTTGTTGTTCTTAGTCTTTTCGATGTAGGCCATCCTAACTGGTGTGAGGTGACATCTCATTGTGGTTTTAATTTGCATTTCCCTGATAATTAGCGATGTGGAGCATCTTTTCATGTGCCTGTTGGCCATATGGCCATATAAATTTCTTCTGTGGAGAATTGTCTGTTCATATCATCCACCCATTTTCTTTTTGGTATCATTAATATACAATTACATGAGCAACATTGTGGTTACTAGATTCCCCCCATTATCAAGTTCCCACCACATACCCCATTACAATCACTGTCCATCAGCATAATAAGACAATAATCACTTCTTGTCTTCTTTGTGCTATATGCCTTCCCCATGCACCCCCACAACATTATGTGTGCTAATCGTAATGCCCCTTATTCCCCTTATCCCTCTCTTCCCACCCATCCTCCCCAGTCCCTTTCCCTTTGATAACTGTTAGTCCATTCTTGAGTTCTGTGAGTCTAATGCTGCTTTGTTCCTTCAGTTTTCTCTTTGTTCTTGTACTCCACAGATGAGTGAAATCATATGATTATTGTCTTTCTCTGCTTGGCTTATTTCACTGAGCATAATACCCTCTAGCTCCATCCATGTTGTTGCAAATGGTAGGATTTGTTTTCTTCTTATGGATGAATAATATTCCATTGTGTATATGTACCACATCTTCTTTATCCATTCATCTACTGATGGACACTTAGGTTGCTTCCATTTCGGGGCTATTGTAAATAGTCCTGCGATAAACATAGGGGGGCATATGTCTTTTTCAAACTGGGCTGCTGCATTCTTAGGGTAAATTCCTAGGAGTGGAATTCCTGGATCAAATGGTATTTCTATTTTTTGAGTTTTTTGAGGAACCTCCATACTGCTTTTCACAATGGTTGAGCTAATTTGCATTCCCACGCATCATAGGAGGGTTCCCCTTTCTCCACATCCTTGCCCTCCAACCATTTTTTAATAGGGTTATTTGCTTTTTGGGTACTGAGGCCTGTGAGTTCATTATATAATCTGGATGTTAACCCTTTGTTGGATATATCATTTACAAAATATTCTCCCATATTGTACAATGCCTTTTTGTTCTGCTGATGGTGTCTTTTGCTGTACAGCTTTTTTGCTTGATATAGTCCCATTTGTTCATTTTTGCTTTTTTTTCCCCTTGCCCAAGGAGATGTGTTCAGGAAAACATTGCTCATGTTTGTATTCAAGAGATTTTTGCGTATTTTGTCTTCTAAGAGTTGTATGGTTTCATGACCTACATTCAGGTCTTTGATCCATTTCCAGTTTACTTTTGTGTTTGGGGACAGACAATAATCCAGTTTCATTCTCTTGCATGTAGCTGTCCAGTTTTGCCAACACCAGCTGTTGAAGAGGCTGTCATTTTCCCATTGTATATCCATGGCTCCTTTATCATATATTAATTGACTATATATGCTTGGGTTTATCTTGGCTCTCTATTCTGTTCCACTGGTCTTATGGGTCTGTTCTTGTGCCAGTACCAAATTGTCTTGATTACTTTGGCTTTGTAGTAGAGCTTGAAGTTGGGGAGTGTAATCCCCCCCACTTTATTCTTCCTTCTCAGGATTGCTTTGGCTATTCAAGGTCTTTTGTGGTTCCAAATGAAGTTTACAACTATTTGCTCTAATTCATTGAAGAATGCCATTGTTATTTTGATAGGGATTCCGTTGAATCTGTAGTTTGCTTTAGGCAGGATGGACATTTTGACAATATTTATTCTTCCTAACCATGAACATGGGATGTATTTCTGTTTATTGGTATCTTCTTTAATTTGCTTCATGAGTGTCTTTTAGTTTTCAGGGTATGGGTCTCTCACTTCCTTTGTTCGTTTTTTTCCCTAGGTATTTTATTCTTTTTGATGCCATTGTGAATGGAATTGTTTTCCTGTATTCTCTTTCTGCTAGTTCATCGTTAGTATATAGGAATGCAGCAGATTTCTGTGTATTAATTTTGTATCCTGCAACTTTGCTGAATTATGATATTAGATCTAGCAGTTTGGGGGTAGCTTCTTTAGGGTGTTTTATGTACAATATCATGTCATTTGCAAATAGTGACAGTTTAACTTCTTCCTTGCCAATATGGATGCCTTTTATTTCTTTGTGTTGTCTGATTGCCGTTACTTAGGACCTCTAGAACTATTCTTTTTTCTTTTTTGATTCACTCTTTAACGTACTCGGTGAGTCTTTTCAATCTGGAAATTTATTTCCTTAAGTCCTGGGAAATTTTATTGGAACTTATTGATGACTTTGATAACTTCTTCACTTCTTTATTTTCTCTGTAGAATTCCCATCAATCAATTGTGGAATCATCTAATTTTCTCATTGTTCTTTTGCTGTCAGTGGGAAATCCCCATTTTCAGTGTGGTGCCCCCACTTTCTGCAGTGGCTGGTATCCCAAAATAAGAATCCGGTTTTGCCTCTCTGTAGGACACCTCAACTCCAGCATCTGGAAGGGTATTCACTTGTGTGGAGCAGAGACAAAGATCGCAAAGGGTCAAGGTAGTGCCTCTTACACAGGTTTGCAATCCCACCTGCCCCCTGAATTTCAGATGTACCTGGTGGCTTCAATTTCTGAATCTCTAGGGATTGACAGTTTGAAGCAGTTTCCTTCTCGGTATCCCCTGCTTCAGGCTTTTGTTTCCATTTCTCTGGCCTGCCAAGTCAGTCTCACCCACCTGCTTTTTACCTCTTCTGATGTATGTTTGACTACAGCAGCCCCACATCTCTGTCAAAACGAGGCAACAGAGATGGGATGGTTTTAACCAGGGAAGATGGCAGATGTGCTCCAGTGGTTGCGGCAGGTTGTTGCCGTGATGCTACCTGGTGAATCAAGCCATCCGTCACTGTGTGCAGCTCCCTGACACACTGGATCTGGGCTTGACCACTGAAACTGTGACTTGCCAATTGGATATTAGCAAACATGAGGCAAACAGAGGTTTGTGCACTGGGTGTTATTCTCTGGCTGCTAGAAACCCTGAGACTACCAGGTGAAGAAGCCAAGGCTAGCCTCCTGCATGGTGCAAAACCATGTGGAGCAAGAAGCCAAACCACCCCATGGAGCCCAGCCTCAGTCATACCAGCAACCGGCTGACTGCAAATGACTGAGCTCAGTTAACACCAGCAGAAGACCCACCTACTGAAGTCCAGCCCAAGCCACTCACTGGCACAACTGTAAGCAAATAAAATGATTTAATGTCTTAAGCCATTAAGCATGGAGGTGGTCTGTTGTGCAAGTTGACAACTGATACAAAGCTGTCACATGACGTTTTCTTTTTTGTTTTCTTTGCATTTACAGATCACACAGGTCAAGGCTTTGCTGCTTTTGCTCTGAGTCCTTGTAAGTTTACACTTATTTTCATCCATTTATTACCATTTTAGTGTGGTTTTGGGAAGGAGTAAAAGTAAGCATACATGTCAGTTCCACCACATTTAACTGGAAGTCTCCATTCACTTCTTCATCAATATCCAATAGATGTTTATTGAGCCCCTAGTAGGTATCAACAGCACCGGGCTTGTAATGCCGCTTTCACTCAATCTTTTCTACCCTTATTAGGCAATAACATGCCTTAGGCATTCATTTCCCCCTTTAACAGATAAGACAATCAAGGCTCAGAGAGGTTAAATGACTTGCTAAAGGTCACACAATTAATAATAGATTTGATAGGATTTGTGCCCTCAGCAGAGTGTCAACAAAGCCCCCAGTAGTTCCGACATACTTTGTTGAACTGGAAAATAGTGAGTAGAGATGCAGAGTTGGATGGTTGTAAGACCTATCACTGGGTAGGCTTGACCTGACAGCTGCTTGGTTATGACAGCTGAAAAAGAAACAATGTCCGAGAATTTCACCTCCTATTGATGTGCCTTTGACCCCATGATTGCTATGGATAGCACCACTAACAAAAAGGGATGACAGAGGACATCTTAATTGGGTAAAATAGAAAATTTGCTTCTGAGGAGGCTATCTTGGATCTTTCTTTGCATCTTTACACTGAGGCTCTGCCAAGCACCATGTCAACATTGCTTGTGGTCTGCTTTTATTGGGGAAGATTGGTTGGCGCTACTTATAGGACATTTTCCCAGGGTGAATGGTAGTTTCTGATCATGCTCCTCAGTGGTGGGTGGGGAGCTGAACCCTGTGAGGCTCAATATGGCTAATGGCTGTCGAATGGTTAAAACTCTAGGTATTGCTCGGGAAACATTCCCAGAAGGCTGCCAAATGCCTTTTGTGCTCGGTGTGAGGGAAATTAAGTGCCGAGAGAAGTGTGTTCAATTTAGATCCATCTGGTCTGTGTTGCTTCTTTCCCTTCTTTTTTTCCAAGAGAACTATTCAGACGCTTTGTGACAGTTTTAACTTGCTAGGAAGTGAGGGTGTTGCTAGCCCAGCACGTTGAAGAACAGCAAGAAAAACTGCTCTAATTCTAATTGGTAGTATCCCAGCTCTGAGCAGAGCTCAAGCTAGGGTGCGGGCTCCCCAGGACACAGAGCTTAGAAGGAAAGGAAGGGTGTCTGGTTTTAAAACATCATGTATAGAAGAATGAAGGCGTGACACTTGCTAGGAAATGGTCTCTTACAGTACCTTCTGGCCAGCACATGGGCACCGGGAAGCTCTGATGACCACATCACTGAATTCTAAATAAGAAAACCGAAACCATACCATCTGGATTGGCTCATGGGTTTGGAGTAACCACTCAGTGAATGTATAAACCACATGGGTGTAGAGTGAAAGACAACCACACTGTGGAAACTTAGATGGCTGTTACTAAACACGACATAGATTATAATTTGCTTTTTGGAAGCATTTAATTGTGTGCCAGTCCCTAAGTGCTTTACTGACAATTTTAGTTTTTCCTTCTCAGTAACCTCAAGAGTAGGTCCTATTACTAGGCTAGTTGTATAGGTAAGTATAGCAGAGCTCAGGGGGTTTGCTGGCTTGTTCAGCACCTACTGCTAATAAGTGGTGGAGCTGGGATTTGAATCCAGGTGATTTGCCTTTGGGGCCCATAGCTACCTTGGCTCAGGGCTACACAGTCAGCTTGGTAGCATGACTGCCTCTGGGGAAAGAGACTGAGGGAGAGTGGATTTCATTTTCTACTTTACCAAATGCTATACTGTTTGAACTTCTCCCCTTAAAAACCTTGTTTGTTTTAAATATCATAAAAGGAAAAGCAAGGCTAGGGAAGGATGGGACAGCAGCGTAGCTTTTTTTTTTCTTTTTTTCAATGTAACTTTTAAGCCAGCATGAGGCACTGTCCGCATTACCTTAATAACAGGAGTTTATTTAGGCACCAGGCAAGTCTATGGGGGCCAGGAATTAGGATAGAAGTCAGGAATCTAGGCACAAGTGCATAGTAACTAAATGATCTTTAGAACCCCTACAAGCCATCTTTGGACAAGTGGGAATATGGGCAGGTTTAAAGCAAGACCTTGGGACGGAGCTGCGGGGTCAGAGATGATAGAGGTAAGTGCAGACTAAGTGTCCAGAGCCTGGAGGGCAAGGCAAGGAGACAATGAGAAGAGTGGGCAGCTGGAAGCCAGGGGACGCAGGTGGACTAGAGGAGTGGAGTAGAGTGAGGGGTAAAGGAAAACAGACTGGCGGCCCAGGAGGAGGAACATGAGCACCTCTCTTACAGTTTCTGGTGAGGACTTGAAGGCATGAAGGTGGGAGTGATATGAAGGTGGGAGGGAACACGTGGCTGGGGTGGAGTGGGGGGAGGCACCAAGATATGAGTAAATCCTGCCACCTCTGTACTGAGAACCATTTCACTTTGATGGAGAGCTTCTACGTGTGTTACCATTTTGCAAGGTTTCCCTTATAAATATGCATGTGTTTGTGAGCATGCTGGCCTCCCTTTCAGCTTAGCAAGAAGACCTGTCAGAGGGGTGGTGATGGAGTGAGACTTTCTAGGCCAGTGGGTCTGTATATTTGGCAGTACTGAGACTGTCCAGCTCACTATAAACAACCCTGCACCTAGCACGAGGATCCCAGAGATGAGAAAAATTACCTCCTAGAAGTTAAGCAACTTGCTCAAGATAACAAAACTAGTAATTGACAACATTGGGATCCAAACCCAGGTCTGTCTCCAAAGCCCATGTACTTGGCCACTGGACCTTACTCCCCAAATCTTGGATACTGTATGAGTCCCTCTGGTTGCCTCTAGGAGGAACCAGTATTTATGATCCCTCCAGATGTGCTGGGAAACTCCCGGGGTGCAGGATGAATGTCCTCTGCTAGGGGGCAAGACCCTCCAGAGAGCCTAGGCTATGAAATCAGCTTCAAGGCCTTTCAGATTCCAGCCTTACTCTGGTGAGCAGCACACACCTACTGGGCTCTGACCAAGAGGTTGCTATAAAACCAGGACAGACTGTCCCTGTTCTGCTCTCGGTGGTCATTCATCAAGCAGTTACTGAGCACCTGTTCTCTGAGGACCCATCTGTCTGAACCAAGGCCTGAAATGCTGTTTCCAGAGTCCTTGTCTGGTCTCTCATTTTGGTCTCTTCCCTTGTTTATTACATCCAAGAGCCTTTCCCTCCACCCCTGCATTAACTTCCTATTCTAATGTTGGCTCTTTATCTTGGATCTGCACCCAACCCGTTTCCCGTCTTTGGAGCCAACACCCTTAGGACAGTGACTTTATCTCTTCTGCAAATTTCAGTTAATTGACAATGGCTGCCTCAGGAAGGAGGCAGAGTCTGCATCCACTCTCAGGAGGGAAGCATGCCATGATCAATTAGCAATGTCTGCCATGGAAGGGGAGGTTGGAACTGCAGCAGAAAGCTGACATTCCTGGGCCCACACACTCACTGAATCTTCAGGTTTGGGACTCATAGAACCAGCTGCCCCCATTGCTTGAATTCTCTGAGGGTGAATTTCGTGTTCTAGCATAATACTGACAAGCTCTGGCCCCCTGCCTGCCTTTTCCATGGCTCTGAATAAGACTGATCCTTTTAACACAGAATGATGAGAATGATAGAGTCCAGAGAAAAGGAAAAGCAAGACTGAAAAGGCCTGATATTGGCCAAAGAGCTTTCAAGTGTGGTTTAGGTTGTCTGGGTTGAATGCAGCTAAAAACGAACTCACTCAGTGACCCTGCCCTCCCTTACTTGACCTCAGTTTCCCCATGTGATGTTGGACTACATCAGGGATTCTCAGTGGGGGTGAAACCGCTTCCCGGGGGTGATTTGGATTTGTAAAGGGGAATTTTTCAGTGTCTCAATGATTAGAGTTTGCTTCTGGAATTTAGTGGGCAGGAGACAGGAATGTCAGATATCCCACAATACACAGGACACAGGGAAGAATTATCCTATACTCTGCACAACTGTCACATATCCTACTAGACACTCACGTGGAGGAAAAACTTGCTTATCATTTGACACTGGAATCTAGCTCTGCTTTAAATATGAATACAATTAATTTTTGCACAACAGTGTACAATGATTTTTTGAAAAATGGAATTACAATGTAAATCAAGGGTAAAGTACATCTTTTAAAGATAGTAGTATTGAATTGTGATTTACATACTATAAAAGTCACTCATTTTCAATTGTTTAATCAATTCGATGATTTTGGTAAATCTGATAAATTGGCAACCATCAATACAGTGTAGTTTCAGAACCTCTCCATCCCCCTAAAAAGTTCCCTCGTGTCTGTCTTTAGTTAATTCCCATTCTCATCCCCAGCCCCAGGGAACCACTGATCTGCTTACTGTCTCTACCGATTTGTCTTTTCTAGAAATTTCACATGAATAGAATCATACAATACATAGTCTATTGTGTTCTCTTCTGTACTCAAAATGTTTTTAGAGGTTCATGCACATTGTGCCATGGATCAACTGTTCCTTTTCATTGCTAAATAATATTCCATTGCCAGCTGATTGTTTCCATGTTTTTGACTATTATGAATAATGCTGCTATGAACATTCCTATACAAGTCTTTGTGTGGACGTATGTTTCTATTTCTCTTGGGCATATACTTATGAGTGGAATTTGCTGGGTAACTTATTTAATCAAGAGTTATTTTTTGGAACTCATTTTGGAAAATCTGCACTGTTCTTGGTATCTGAGTCACCAATACAATGCTCCCACATCCATGTGCATTTGGCATTTTCACACATCGAATCATATACATGATTTGGTGTATAGAAGTAGGCTTCTAACTTCTTCATTATGTCTCTGTCAGGTTGTACCCAAACATTTCCATATTGAAGTATATATTATTTGTAATAAATTACCTTCTCTTAATTCTCCTATATAATATAATAAGGATATTATAATGAATTTTTAAAACCATGTATACAGGTAGCTTATGTTATTTATGAGATCCATTTCAGAATGGTAGAGGAGTATTATAAAATATTTTTTGTAGTAAGGGGATCTTGGGACAGATTGGGAAGGACTAGTGATTTTAATGGCCCTGATACTTGTGTTTTTAAATTATGTGCTCAGAGAGGCTTGAGTAATCCAGATTTGAAGCAATAAGCAAATCAAAGTAATTGTCTTACACCAGTTGCTTTGATCATCAGCTTGTAGCTTATTTCTTTCAGGCCAGAATTAGAGAGAGGGATAAAAAAGCCTGGAGATCCTGGGAGCCTGATATCTCTTCAATCAGACATTCCTCAGTCATTTAGAGCCCCAGGAGGGAAAGGCTGAGATGGCAAAAGTGGCAGGGCTCAGTCTCTCCTTCCTCGCCAAAGGAGCTCTGGCCAGACTCCCCTCCCCTCCAAACCCCGTGATGGCCTTCCCAGGTGAGAAGGCAGCACTTACGTCTTGTTACTTAGGCAAACATGTTTGGGAGGTCTCACCACCTGCACCACTCTGGGTGGTTTATCATATTATGCCTGTGTTACCTTACCTCTGTGTGTTCCTGGAAAGTCATATGGTCGCCATTGCCTTACATTTACGGGTGCTCCTTTCCCCTCCTTGCAGAGACTGGAGAAAGCTGATTTGCCTTTTGAGCTGGCTCTACACCTAGTCAGGCTCTTCCTACTCACCAGGCTGCCTTGCCAATTAAAGAGAAGAATATTCATTAGAGCAATAAAGCTGACCCTGGGAGACCAGGCCATGCAGGAAGTTGGGGCAAGCATAGCCCTGGGGCCCTCCCAGGACCACCTGCAAACCCAAGGCCGGGCTCAGCACCCCCAGGGGCCTTCACTGGAGTGGGGGGATATGGGTGGGGATCCAGGGTTCGGGGCTGATATTTGTCACCCAGGTGAGATCAGCATCTGTTTTTTAGCTTTGGATTTTTTTTTTTTAAACACAGACCCTGGCAATTCATGTGTACAAGTGCTAGTTATCTGTGAAGGAGCCTCTGGTACCCAAGGTGGTCTGCTGAGCCATGGTGACTGGGGACAGCTCCCAGGAAGTGGCAGCTGTGTGGTCTCCCCAGCGTGGCATGGATGAGGGCACTGTGCAGGGACGCAGGTAGGGCAGCAGCCCCACCCTGCCTGTCAGGCTGCCCACATGGTGGAGGTTCAGGTGCCTGTATGGAGCCTGTCTGGCAGTTCTTGCCTAGGGGTGGGTACCAACCTTCCTTATATCCATGGCAATCTCCAAAGCTGGAATGGAGCTTCTCAATTAAAAGCCCTTCATAAGCAGACATGCAGGTCTTTCTGGGCAGCCTTGTTGGGTGTGGGCTTCCCCTGGGCTGGCTTGGTAGCATAAGGGCTGGGCTGCAGCATGGGCAGAAAGAAAAGAGCTACAGAGAGACAGGCACCAATCTGACATCAGGACAGACCTTTATCCTATGGCAAAGGTGGGCCTGCACAATTTGCCATCTCCTACTGCTCACTACATTCCCAGAGTCATTTTCCTGTTTATGATGGAGGAATCCCTGGCTGTGAAACAATTACTGTGTTGCAAACAAAAATATTATGGCTGGAGGTGAGAGGAAAAACCTATAGCAGGCACTTTGAAATCTGGTTTCTTTAGGGCTCCTGTAGTAAATTTCCCAGGTGTAGAGCAATCCCAGCTCCAGGAGCCTGCTGGGAAGCTGCTGGATTGCAGACATTTACAAAGGAAAAATTAAAAAGAACAGTCAGCCTGGTTTAGATAAGAGGTATACATCTAGCCCTGGGAATCCAGGAGTGTGTGTCTTGTAAGCAAATCACAGCACGTGCCAGAGCATCAAAGAAAGCTGAATTTGGGGCTTTAAAATGAAATGATCATACTCCCTGTTTTAAGAAATAAAGCCAGAAATGATAAGGTTATTTTTAACTCAGTTATTTGCTCACTGCTGATTAAGCACACACTTTCCTTATACCCAGGTAGATATACAGGAAAAGCAATAGAGTACAGAGAAAGCCAGGATAGGTTATGACCACAGGCTTTGGAGTAAAGCTGTTTGTATTTGCATCTGACCCCTCAACTTCCTGTCTTTGTATCCTCCAACCCTTGGTTTCTCATCTGAAGCCTCACAGGGCATTGTGAGGATTAAATGAGATCCACGGAATGTGTTTAGAATAGGGCCAGACATCTGATCAGTATCCCATCTAACATTTGCGGTTATTAAGGGCTTAGCCACCAGTTTGCCTCTGTGGCAACTAACTTGTGATTTAACTAACTTTTATAGCAGAGTGGTGGAATTTATCACTGCACACAGGCTATGTCAACCAACTCCTCTACCTTCAATGTGTACTAATGTAAACAGGGTCATTCTTTCCCTGTAGGGCCCAGCTCCATTTCAAGATGTGCTTCTATTTCATAAAATGTTAAGGGCAAGCATCTTGATCAGACCATTTAATTTTTTAAGTGTACAATTCAATAGTTTTTAGTATTTTTACAGATTTTACCATTACCATAATCTAATTTTAAATCATATTCATAATCACTCCCCCACCCCTCAAAACAAAACCCTGTCCACATGAGCAGTCATTTCCTATTTTCCCCCAACCCTCCCCCTATCAGCTTTAGTTAACTATTAATCTACTTTCTGTTTCTTTGGATTTGCCCATTCTGAACATTTTATAAAAACGGAATCATATAATATGTGGTCTTTTGTGGCTGGCTTCTTTTACTTAGCCTTATGTTTTCAAGGTTTATCATCTGTCAACAGACATGTAGACTCTTTCCACTTTTTGGCTATTATGAATAATGCCGGCCTGAATATTCCTGTACAAGTTTTTGTGTGGACATACGTTTTCATTTCTCTTGGCTACCAGAAGTAGACCTGCTGGGTCATACGGTAAATCTGTGTTTATCCTTTGAGGAACTGTTTTCCAAAAGTGGCTGTACCATCTCATATTTACATCAGCAATGTATGAGGTTTCCAATTTCTCCACATCTTCACCAACACTTGCATTGTCTGTCTTTCTTATGACAGTCATTCAGGTGAGTGTCAAGTGCGATCTCACTGCCGTGTTGATTTGTATTTCCCTGATGGCTATTGATGTTCAGCATCTTTTTATGTGCTTCTTTGGAGAGACGTCTACTCAGTCTTTGGCCCCTTTTTAAGTTGGGTTGTTTGTTTTTTTGTTGTTTCAAGTCTCTTGTCTGATACATGTGATCTGTAAATATTTTCTACCATTCTGGGGTTGTCTTTTCACTTTCTTGATGGTGCCCTTTGAAGCACAAAATTTTTCGATTCTGAAATAGTCCAACTTGCAAAGATTTTTTTATCACTTGTACATTTATTGCCATATCAAAGAAATCATGGCCTAATCCAAGGTCATGAGAATTTACTCCTATGTTTTCTTCTAAGGTTATTATAGTTTTAGCTCTATTTCATTTAAACCAAGAGGGAAACTAAGACCCAGGGGAGGTAGGATTTGCTCCAAGCTAGATTGCTAGTGTCAGATAAGTAATTTGTCAAAAAAAAAAGCTTAATTGTATATACCTGAAATCAACATAACTTCAAGAGTAAAGAGAATCTCAAGTCATGTTAAAAAAATCAGAGTCTAAAGCCCAATTTATATTCATCTTGAAATGGAATCAACCTTTAATTTGAGGTTAATAATGATAGGAACAGATCCCATTTCTTGAGCAATTAGTCTGGATCAGGCATGGCGTGATATGCATCATCTTTCTAATTCTCAAAGCCACATACCAAAGAGGCACTACTATTATCCTTATTTTAAATATGAGGAAATTGGTGCTCTGAAAGCCTTTTAAGTAGCATGTCCAAAATCACAGTTAGTAATTAGAGAGAGAACTAGATTTTTAAACCCAGGGCCCTCACTCTTTTCGTAGGGTGTCCTAAGGAAAACTAGCAATTATGGCTGAAACCCTACTAAAGGGCTTCTGACAAGATAAGAATCTGCTCATGACATGAACTAGACTCCAACTGTCATGCCCATTCCTTGTCACATCTATTGGTAATTTCTCTTGGTCAGTTGTGTTGATTTGTGGTGGTGAGAACCCAGACATCACAAAGCATCTGGGTTGCCTGGAATCCCTGATTCTTTTTCTTTAAATCCAATTTTCCACTTGGCTTGACCAGGGCAGGAGGATGTCAGCTTCTGTGGCAGAGGTCAGTCCTATAAGGTGTTTGTCTCTATTTACATAATTCATTGGAACATTTCATGTCAGGGGAAATCCAACTTCAATGACATCAGCCTTGGGAACTTTCCCTGGGATGGGAAAGAAGCCCAAGATTAGTTTTCAGTGTTAGCCACATACAGAGGTCTAAGTTTGCAGTTTCAATCAGGCATATTTATTTACACGTGGAAATTCCCAGTGGGAAGCTGAAGAACACAACTTAGGAGTGGTCCCCAAGTGGGAAATTGAACAGTACACTGAGCTCCTTTTATTTCCATTTAATTTACCATTGGTATCATTACCATTATTTTGTTAATCATTTCACTAGCAATGATGTAACTTGGGACTCAGGTAATTGCAGCCAAATGGGGAAGACGTTTACTGCAGTATTTAGTTAGCAAAGGCTTTCATTCACCTTTTTAGGGATGGGTATTAGTTCTTTCCTTTACTCATGGAGCATAGAGCTGCCTTAAAATGCTGAAGATATTAAAAGCTCCTACAGCTTAATGAACTTTACACTTGGTTGAAGAGAGCTGGCATCGGTAATTTTCAGCTTGCTGCTGCCTGAAACTGTCACACTGCACAGTGCAGCAGCTTCCTGAGGTTCTAACAAGCCCACATGAAACAGTCCCTCCCTTCCCCATCGTCTAAGCAATATAGAGAAAATGATCGGCACTTTGAACTCAGACACTTGACTCTATTTGATAGTTGTACAACTTTAGGCAAGTTACTTATGTTCTCTGAGTCTCTATTTTCTTATTTATTCAAAGGAAGGTAATACTGTTTATCTCATAGATTGTTGGGCAGTAAATGAGGTAAGATGTGCAATAGGCTCCACGCATTCCTTGGCCCATAATAGGTGTTCAGTAAATGCTGTTTCTTTCCTGGAGAAGTGCTGGTGTGGGGGCCTTTTCTGCTGAGTCTCAAGATTGTTTGAGAGCCGGGTGCAGGGGAAGTTTTGAGGGACTACTGATTGGCAGGGAGGCACTGTGCGCTGGCAGGAAGGAAGACCTTGGCAGGGTTACCACGGTGTTCAAGGGAGGACTCACCCCCATGCTCACTCGGAGATTTAGGGTTCATCCTTGTTCGAGAGTTGGAGACCCCGTGTGAGCTCGCTCAAGCCCGCCTCTGTAGTCCACCCTGTGTCTCTTCCCTCACTTGCTTCTCCATCATTTCCTCTGATTGCTCTGTGTTCCCTTGTCGGGTCTCTCCATAGGCTGCTCCCTCCGCTTGGTCTACTGTCTCCCCTAGCCCCCTTCACCTGGCTGGAGCTTCCTCGTCTAGCTTCCTGGTCATGTTCTCGCTGGACATGCCCCTGATAGGCTCTCACAGATCACCCAGGGCTTCTCTGCACGGTACAGATTGGTCTGTAGATAAATGTGCTCCTATTTGGGTGGGATTTTCAATTAAAAAATATCTCCCACCACTAGACAGTTAATTTCTTGAAGCTTGGGTCTGGGACTACTTTGCTTATGCCATCTCCCTAGGTGTTCAATAACACATGATGAAAGAATGAAAGAGGAATCCCTCGGGGAAAATGAATAGGGGGCTTTGAAGGTGACTGTTGAACTCTCCCAGCCTTGGGTTAAGACCTTTTAAGCAAAGGCAAGAAGATGACAATGTTAATATTAGCTGTCACAGTGTGCTTCCTGTCAGGAGCTCCTCTGAGTACTCCTGTGCATTCACTTATTCAATCTTCATAATAATCCTATTATTACTATCATCTTCATTGTAAGGATGAGGAAACTGAGGTATAAAGAAGTCATTCTCAGGTGACAGAGCGATGACTCAGACCTAGACCCTCTGGCTCCAGAATACACTCTAAGCCACTACATTATACTTTTCAACACACTTTCCTTCTTCCCTAAAATATGCTTCCCTTCTCCAAAACTCTGCTTTCTACCACACCCACACATGTTTAGGGCCCCACGTTCCAGGTGAAATAGCATTTCCTCAGAGAGACCTGAGACTCCCACTCCAGCTGAAGCCCCAGGTCAACATTTATAGCATGCTGAATTTCATATTCACAAATCCTGATTGGTTATTTCCTTCCTGATTTTATGGCACATCTTGTTTATATCTGAACCCTCTGTAGCAACTAGTACAAGGTTCAGCATTTGTAGGTGCTCAAAAAGTTGGTTATAATGGAATGCTCCAATGTCTTAGGAAGCTAGCTGTTTAAAGTATCCACATTTAGTGATACATCCTTACATGTAAAATATGCATAAGCTCACCCAGCTATCCTACATCTAGGAATTTACCCTAAGGAGATAATCATGCAAGTACAAAATGATGTTGATGCAAGGATTGTTGATAATGGCAAAATTTAGGAACAACCTAAGATGGTGATCAATGGGGGACTAGTTAAATAAATTATATTCTCTCCACATAATGGAATCCTATGCAACCATTAAAAGGGATAATATAAGTAGGTTTACAGATGATGACATAGAACCCTATCCATGCTATACTGGTGAGTGGTAAATTTTAAAAAAGGCAGATTACTAGGTCACTTTACTGAGATCTTACTGTTGGGCACTGTGGTAAGCTCTCTTATATACATTAGCTCATTCAGTCTTCACGACAATCCTATGGAATAGGTTTGTTCTGTTATAATCCCCAGTTTACAGACAGGTAAACTGAAGAGTAAGTGGCTAAGTCAGATTTCAACCCATATTATCTTCAGATATACTGTAATACTGCATAAACACTATGACAGAGACCACCAGATACCCCTGGATATCCATTTCTTCCTTCTCTCATGGTAATAGGATTATTAGCTGGGTGCATGGCTGCCAGAACAAGGACTACATTTCCCAATGTCCCTTGCAGCTCGGTATGGCCATGAAACTAAGTTCAGGCCAATAGGATATAAGCAGAAATATTATATATTCCTTTGGCATCGCTCTCAATCTCTTTCTTTTTATTCCTTCCTCTGTTTTCTAGAATGCAGAGGCTATCCTTGGGACCATGAGGTGGAGGCCTTATACAATATAGTGACAAGATGGATGAGCTTGGGTGACTGACACTGTGGAAAATCCTGCCACTCCTGAATCACCTACCCAGACTTCCATGTAAGAGAGAAATGTTCTGCTATCATGTCTACCATTATTTTGGTTGTCTGGCATCTGCAGCTGGATGCAACCTAACCATGCACACATACGGGTGTGCACATGCACAGAGAAGCTCCTGCAAGGATGTTCATCACAATGTGAGCAGTGGTTGCCTCAGGACTGTAGGACTTGTAGTGATTTTTATGTTATCTTCATAATTCCCTGGGTACATGGAATTCCCACTTCTTACCCAGCAATAAATCAAAAGAAAACCACCTCATAATAGCCTCTACCTTCTGCCCTACAGTTTCAGTTCAGGGGCCAAATTCTCACCTGCTCTTAGCCTGTCCACAGCACCATGACTCAGGATGGCTGCTTGCCCTGGCTCTCTGCAGTGCCCCTTGGGCTTACCTGACATTGAAGCTCAAGCTTACGCCTGCAGAAAGGCACCTGCAGTACCCTGTTGTGTGGGCAGGGGGATGGAAGGTTAGCTCCATGCCCTCTTCCTCCCTGAGAGGGGAAGAAAATCAGACAATCCAGCCACTTACTGTCTTCAGAGAAAGACAGATGGAAATACACCTACAGTCATTCATTTATTCAGTAAACACTGATGGAGGGCCTACATGTTCCAAGCTCTCTTTTATGTATGGGGATACAGCAGTAAACTAGAAGGAGCCTTTGTTGTCAAGAACGTACAGCATAAAGGAAGGCACAGCCAACAAGCATGTATTTAGATGCCTCTCTGTCACCCTGCCTGGTTGAGCCAGCCTGTGCCTGAACCCATCTGTTAGTGACAGTTCCACATCCCAGATGTCAATGTCTCATTGCCTCATTCATTCAGTTGACAAATATTTTCTGAGTACCTAGAAGTGCCAGGCTGTAAACTGGCAATTTGTAGGCAAATAAGGCAGTCTGTTTCAAGATTTGGCCAGTATGATGGGCGTGTCAGCACTATAAATGGTTGTAACATAGACAGGAGTCAGATCCCAGGCAGGATTCTGTCTGAATATCAAAAGAAGTTCCCAACCTTGCCTGGAGGAGGGGATGCAAGGACGGCTGTGGGGCCAGAAGCTAAATCCTGAAGGGTGAATGAAAATCTCAGCTTATGTCTGAGGCCCTGTGAAAATGATTCTTTCTGAAGTGCAGACATCAGCAGCTGTAAATTTCACGGGGCCCTTTATCTTTCAAGTACATCAGAGGTCTCAGCTAAAGTCTGAAATGGGATGCAGATATCTGTGTGATAAATAGATGAGGTTGGTTTCCTAATCCTGAAAAGTGGTTGGATTTTAGGGGGAGAGACAGGGTTGGGAATGAGAGTGCGGGGTCTGCTCAGCTCTGGGTCCCCAGCCTGGTCCCACAGACTTGTGTCTGAGCACTAGAGGACAAGCAGAGGGATTGTGCGAGAGGACGAATGTGTTCTCCCCTGGGCACAGGCAGGATCCTAAGGGACAGGGGGACAGGACAGTACCTTGAGTGGCTTCTCAGGCATGACTATCACTGAGGGTCCCAGAGCAAAGAATATGGAGGAAGAGGGAAGCGCTGGATGAAGGGGCTGAGGCTGAGGTCCTGTGCTGGAGCCAGATATGTGAGGGCTGAGTTACTACTAACCCAGTAGGCCCTGGCCTGGGCTGTCTGAAAGTACAGCCTGAGATAAAAATCTGCATGGAGGTGGTTTATTTGGGAATATGATCCTAGGGAGCAAGAGGGAGGGATGAAGAAAGTGACGCACAGAAGGAGGGACCCTACAAGGATATGTTGTTGAGTTGGCTTACGTGGGGCTTCTGAGAGCCTAACAGTGTGCTCTTTAGAGCTGTCTGCTCAGGATGAACTGGGGAGGCATTCACGCATTGGCTTTTATCCCCAACTGGTCAAAGGCGGCCTGAGGGTAACTGCCCAACACTTCCAGCAAGTTGTCAGGTGTCAGAGAAGGCCTGGGCAGGAAGCAAAAGGGATGAGGGGTGACCCAAGGGGAGGTACTGACAGGTGCGCCTGCTCAAAGGTGGCTGAGGTCTGGGGAATCAGTCATCACACAGTGACAGGAATCTGGGTGGCCTGACAGGATTTGAGGGAGTGGCCATGAGCTCATGAGGCCTTGGAAACCTTAGTTACAGAAGTTTTTAGAAACAAGAAAGAACAATGATACTATGTTATTATTGTTATTAATAAATAATACCTAAATTTCTTGGACATGAATTATGTGCTAAGTCTTTAAAAAGAAATCATTTCACTTAACCACACCACACCTGTCTGCAGTTTGTGTTATTATTCATCTCTACCACACAGTTGAGGAAACTGAGACAGCACATCATTTCCTCAAGGTCACCCAGCTTTAGGTACTGCAGTCACCCTGCCTCCTCAGAAGGGCATGGATCTGCAGCCTGTTCTGGGGAGAGGCAGGCATCTTCCCCAAACTCTTTGACCTCTGGCCCCCAGTGCCAACTATCATTGACCTTTCTCCCAATCAGACACCTCTTTGTATTGGCTGATTTAATGTCATGGTAGAAATATTAGGGACAGATTTAGAGTCATCTTCCCTAGGCTCTGAAAACCTGAGTTCAAGGCCTGGCTCTGTCACTCAGCTACAGGGTAGGGAAATGGTGTCAGTATTACACATCACATGTACTGTCTGGGCCTCAGTTTCTTCACCTGTAAAATGAAATGATTAAACTATACAGTATCTGTAAGATCACTTCTTGCCCTGGAACTTACTGATATTAAAGAAAATTCACATAAGTGGGTCCAAAAGAGTCAAAGATAGAGATAAAGGCCCTCTTAAACAAGATACAGAAAGCAAAACCCTTAAAAGGAAAAGGATGATACACATGACTATTTCCAAGTTAAAAGCTTCTCCATCCTAAGACACCATAAATAAAGTTACAGTAGTAACCCCTGGGGGAAAGTATATGCAAATCACACAAAGACGAAAGAGTCTTATTTAGACTACACAAGGAACTGCTCAAATAATGAGACAAAGTTAACCCAAATGAAAGATGAGCAGATCATGACTGGACAATTCACAACAAAGAAAATTAAATGGACAACAGAACTATGAAAACATGCTCAACTATGAAAACTAGTAGAAAACAATATTATTAGTAATGAAGGAAATGAACACAACATTTGATTAAAGATGAAAATGTACTGTGTTTTCACCCATTAGAAAGGTAACCCATAAATATTTGGTGTTACCATTTATTGGCACACTATTCAGGAATGGTGACCCTATCGTTGGGAGAAAGGGGGCCATTTGGCAGTGTTTTAATAGGTAAAACATTCAAATATGGGGATTCAGCGGTTCTCTTTTTCAACCTGTTTATGGGGAGGCACGTAGAAAATGTTTACTCCAGCACTGTTTGTCATCACTAAAAAATGAAGCAAAACAACAGCAAAACTAACAGGAGAGGAAGTAGCTTAAATGCTTGTCTATAAAAAAAAACTCATTAATTCTAGGTTATGCAATCATATGCAAAAAATTAAGAAGAGTGTGGTGAAGTTATGTTCTGACATGGAAAATTCCATAAGACATACCAGTGAGTGAAACAAGAAGTAGTGGAACCATACAGAGTAAGATACCATCACAGGGAACAATAATCAATTGTTCCCATAGCAATGGCATAAAAGAGGGTCTGGAAGCATAAACACCAAATTGACAACATAAATTAGTTCTAGGGAAAGGAAGAGAAGAATTAGTGTTGGAGAGGCCTTATTTAAATGTTTTGGTTTGTTTAGAAAGGCAATATATTCGTGCATTATTTGTGCAATCTTAAAGGTAGTGTTTTAAGGTATTAAAATATATTAGCAGTTGATGGTGGGCAGGTTCCCCTTTTCCCAGCCTCCAAGGAACAGAATTCCTATGCCGTAAATTAGATGATCATCCCAGACCAGTCCAGCATGTCCCTCATCCGGCTCTGCACTGGAACAGTCCTCTGCATCCCACTGCAATCTCAGAGCCAGAGTCCCTTCAAAGATTCCATTAGAGTTGTTTGCAGTGCTTTGACATTTGTTCACCCAGAGTCAGCTGCAGGGTGATTCTATGATTACAGTGGTGGTTTTGGTTTTTTTTTATTTTATTTTTTCAATAAAGAGAAAGGTTGAACATATAATGTTAACATTCAACCTGGTGTAAAAACATTTCAACCAATTGGAAATTGATTTTTGTGGTGAGCCACCTGGAAAACATTTGGTAGAAGTTGCTCATGTTTAGTTCTATTAGTTGGCAAGAGGTAGTCTGGGTGTTAACGTAGAGCAGTGGTCAGTGTGGCCCCACATGAGCAGGACCAGCATCGCCTGGGAACTGGTTCCAGCCCTCCCCAGATCTCCAGCATCAGAAAGACAGAATCATCTGTGGATAAGGCCCAGCAGTCAGTATATTAAATAAGCTGGTGAAAACTCAAGTTTGGGAACCTCTGATTGACATAGATAAACAGAAACTGCCTCTCTGAAAGCTGGAAAGCTGATCTACGCCTCTACAAAGTAACAACCTGAGCTAAATTCTACCTTTCTATTCATCCTTCAGCTCTCAGCCGAGTCATCACTTTCTCTGGGAACATTTTCCAGTTCTAGGCTTCCATAACCCCAAGTACCACTTCTCTTTGCACTGATCACAGGTATATTTTATCTTTTTTTGTGTGATCATTTGACTGAGATCTGTTGTCTACTACCACCACACAGCACAATCCGCTTGAGTGTATACTCAGTGCCAGGCACAGAGCAGGTACTCGCTCAATAAATTAATAAACCCTTCACAGAGCGTTTTGTCCTGACTTTTCCACATAGCTTCCACAAACTGATAATGAAGCCTTCTCCATCATGATCATCACTATTTTTCCATACTTGAAATCTTTGTGACTGTTTAAATTTTGTCACATTAATTCATCTCCAGGTCCCAGCCAGTTGCCAAGTCCTGTGGATTCTTCCCTTGGAATGTCTCCCCTGTCAGACTGGGCATTCCCACTGCCAGCTCCTAGCCAAGCTCCATCAGGTACTCTCAGTGAGGACGAGCAGTTCCTCGGTCTATTCCAATCTTCCCTCAGCCCACCTGATTAATTCCCTCAAATACTGTGTTCACTAAAATTGTAATCACAATTATCTGATTAGCATTTTACATTTTCCAAGGTGCTTTGATTTATATTAAAATATTAGCAACTGTGCATTGGTGGCTTAGGTGCCAGGCCCTAAAGTGATTCTCGTGACTGTGAAGGAGATATTTACTATTTATTCTATGTTTTCACGGAAGGATAAAGCCCGGGTTAGAGGGGCCAAAGGACCTGGTGCACAATTACTCATCTCCTAAGTGCAAAGGTAGGATTTGACCTCTGATTCTGGCTGATTCTCTGACCTAGCGTCTCTGCTATAATGCCCTCTCACCTGCCCTTTACTCACAGTACCTCAGGCTGTAAGTGCTCAGAGGTTTGGATTTCACACCTGGTGCCTGCTTGTCACTCCTCCACGCCACTCCTGCTCAAAGCCTTGCAATAAGAATAAGCATGTAGAGTGGAAAGAAGATGGGCTCTGGAGACAGACCAGGGTTCAAATCCAACCTGTGTGATCCATAGCAAGCAAATTATTTATTCTCTCTGAACCTCAGTATCTTTTTTTGTAAAATAAGGAAAGTCAGTATTGTGACCTCATAGAGTTGCAATGAAAACTAAATGAGATAGTTCACTTACCAGTGCGCTCTGAGTCAGCATTACTCAATGTTAACTATTATTATGTCTACTTCTAGTTCTTCATACATCAAATCTGAACTCTATCTACCTTTCAAGGCCACATGTTAATCTGGGCTGCATTTTTCCTCTCTACCTCATTTCTCTTTATTCTAAAAAGACTTATCTTTTTGTTCTCTCAGTACCCATCATAATCATTGTCATTGCCATATTTCCAATTCTGAAAATGATGGACATTCTTTAAAAAATAAAACTGAACAATATACAAATTTACAGTGAAAACATAAAAAAAAATTTCCCAATTCCCACTTCCCAGAAATAACCACTGCAAAACAGCCTTTCCAATATCTGTATGTATGTGTGTGTAGTTGTACCTAGACAGGCTGTGTTCTGAACTCTGATTTCTTTCCTTTAACAATATTAATAGATATCTATGTCAGTAACATATGGATCATATCATCATTGCTAACAGCTGCATAGTATGGTATATATGTTCTATTGATACTGTATTGGTTAACTATTACTGTGTAACAAATCACCCCCAAACTCGGTAAGTGAAAACAATGTTTAGAAATATTATATATATATAATATATATATTCTATGTAAACTATATATATTTTGTACTAATTCTATAGATAGATAGGTAGATAGATAGATAGACAGATAGATAGACAGATAGATCACGTTTGGCTGGAGTTTAGCTGACCAAGGAAGGCTGGGCAGTTCTGCTTCAGTTTATAGTCACTCTGTGTATAGGTTGGCAAGGGTGGCTTCCCTCCATGTGTCTCTCATCTTCTTTCTGGGGTCAGGGGCTAACTGGGTTATGCTACGGAGATTATAGAAACAAAAGAAGGAAAACAGAAACACTTGAGGTCTCTTAAAGTTTAGGCTTAATGTCATTTCTGCCTAAATACCTTTGGCCAAAGCAACCCACATGGCCATGTCCAAAGTCAAGGGATGGGGAAACAGACTTTGCTATGATTAAGACATGTGAGTGCAGATTGGAGTGAAGAATTGAGACCAACACTCAATCCATTATATAGATAATTACTTTTGTTTCTACTTTTTTTCTTATTATGAATGATTTTGAACCTCTTTGAACATATACTTCTGTTTACTTGTCCTATTTTATCTTTAAACTGCTGTATCAAAGGGCATGTACATTTCAAATATAGATGCATATTGTCTAATAGTATTCCCAACAGATTATATACTCCTAATAACACTGCAAGAGAGTGCAACTTTCCTCACACTTCTGCCACTACTGGGTTTTGTCAATTAAAAACAAAAAATCTTTGCCCTGATAGAAGAAACATGATATCTTAATTTTATTACATTTCGTTGATTATTAGTAAGGTTAGGAATATTTTTTTTGTTGGACTTCCAAATATTTTTTGAATGACCTCTTCATGACCTTAACTAAACTCACTCTTTTTCAAGTAAAATCATATTTTTCACAAAACTAGTATGAAGTCACAGCTAGTTTCTCTTAACCCAACTCTTGTGGAATTCTGTGTGCTGTCACCTCACCACCACCCCTTTTCCTGAGGTGGAGTGCAATTAGCTAAGTTGGCAAGAAGGGAAAGCTTTGGAGGGATTCTTGCCCTTCACTTGACCAGGGGAAAGCCATGGATATGAGATAGCTATGGAAGGTCAGAACCTGGAGCCAATCTTCTGTGAAGGATGACAATATTTCTGCTTCTGATGATGCTGACTGAGAAGGAAAAGGGCTACTAAAAAATCACTATTATTTTTTCAACGGCAAGAGAAAATTCCTCTATAACCAACACCATGGGATACCTAAATGATTTCTAATTCAGGGTATTTTTATTTAAATGTATGCACATCTAAAACTACAGTCTCAGTTGGCAGGTTCTGGAAAGAAAATGGAAAATCTTAAGCCCTTTTGGTGTGGCTAGAAATGGCTTGAATTCAGGAAAGAATATCAAGAGACCCTTCCTTTCTGTGCCTTTGCCTTCTTGCATATCGCTTGATAGAAAAGCTGAGTCAGGGGGCCTGGAATGCTTGGGCTGGAGGCAGAGTGGTAAGAGAATAACAATCACAATGATATATATACTCACATAGCACTATAGGTGGCTTTCATTGCTCTAAACTCTTTACATATGTGTTAACTCATTGAATCCGTGAACAACCATATGAAATAGGCATTATTATTATTCCTATTTTATAGCTGAGGAAACTGAGAAGGAAGGTTACATCTGTTCAAAGGTCCATAACCAGTAAACAGTGGAGCCAGGATTCACACTCTGGTGGTCTGGTTCTACAGCTGATGTTTTAATTACTTTGCTAAGATTTCCCCAAATGCACAGCATGTCCCAAAGCGGATTCTAAGGAACACTAATCCTGCAGGATGCTGAACGCTATTACACGAAAAAGGAATCTTGGGGCTGAGGTTAACAGGTCTCCATCTCAGCACTTCTAAGGCCTATAATCTGTGAGTCTAAATAATGGTAGATTTTAAAGGAGCAAATTAACCCTGCAGCATTTCCCCAAACACATTTGACCTTTAAAATCTTGTCTCAGAAAATATCTTAAATAACTTGAATTCCTCAGACCATGTGCTGTTAAACAAATATAGAAGGCTTTTGGGTCAGACATGGGCCCACTGGAGCTGGCTTTCATTGACTCATGAGATCCAGTTGTTAAAATTCTAGGATTGTAAAACCCAGTTAAACTCAGTCCTTATTAAAAGTTAAATTATATAAACTTACAATTAAATAAACCATATGACAAAGGTAATGGATACTCATAACTTATCACTTCCTAATTATTTTACACACTTCAGTATAATCTATGCTCTTAAGGTTATTTATGTCTATACATCTACTTATGTCATTGTGTCTACATAGTGGAAATATCTGTATGTCCTTGAGCATCTCTTTCCATTTCTACATTCAGTGATATCATGTTGCTAGCTTGATATTAGCCATGATAAGAGTATTTACACCACCAAAATTGGCAGAGGCTCCGAATTTTTTAAGGGGAAGAGGTCTGTTTTTGGAGAACTGGATGTTAAACATTTGCCAGTACACCACTGCAGACACATATGCTTAAAATACTGATTTCACTGTAAGTGTGATTTTGGGAAAATGACTCAATATTTTTGAACTTTGATCTTCTATTTCTTAAGATTGTTGTGAGGATTACATAAACTAGACTGGATTAAAGCAGTGGTTCTCACACCTGATGGCACATCAGAATCACTATATAAGGCTACTCAAGGCCAACAGCATGAGATCTCCTTGGATAGTTGCCCAGCAATCTGCACTTTAAATAAAGCCACCCAGTACAAGCAGACCTGCAAGTGGTTAAAGCCACTCGTAGAAAAGAATAAAATTTCTGGACTAACAAGCTAAAAAGAGCTGTATTTCTTTTCCAACTCCAGCATAAGCAACAAATACAAAATCAAGATTTCTCTTTCCAAAGTGTGACTTGTTTATAGGGCTTAGCCAGAGAAAGGGGTTCCCCCGACTCTTAATCTATTCTGTGTCTATAATCCTCTGTAAGTAACTCGACCAGGATAGGACCATTTCTCTAGGTCAAAGAATGTGGAAATAACTTGCTACAAAATTGCACTTCATAATGTTCTTTACTATCATGAGCTTTTACCTGTCTGTCTGGCATCCAAATTTTGACAGCAAGGCCAAGACACCAGGGCCACGTAGGCCACTCTGATCCTCTTGCTCATTGATACTTGAACAAGGCCAACAGCAAAAGCAGACATAGCGTATAGACCTCCAGGCTGATCAGCCTAGCTTCTCCAACTCTCTACAGAGCCCCAACTCGACTACCAGAGGGGTCAGATTGATACCAAATATATATTTGGTTATAAAAAACAAAAAGTACAAGAGAAGAGATCATAATAATAAGATTCTCTTGCCCAGGCCTTTTCTACCCAACTCCTCCCCAGAACCAAACCTCTTTTGGATTGTTATACAATCTCTGGTTTAAATTTTTCTTGTGGTCACTATTACATCCCTAAATAAGAAATAAGAATTTCATATCTCTATTTTTGATGCATCCATTTTAGACACTATTACCTTCCTCTAAAGAGGATTTCACTTACTTACACTAACCTAACCTTCCCAGTATCTATTACTCTTCTGATTTCCGTAATTGGCTACTTTAAACATTTACACCTATTTTTATTACTCCATCAACACTAGGTTGTGTTTCAAGTTCTTACTTCATAAGAAGAATCTTAGAGATCCTCCTATTTTTCTGCCCCCACCCGGTCCCCTCCCAGCTAACCTCTTCTGTCTTCCCACATTATCAAGGCTAAATGGACTTTGTGAGATGCAATCTGTGCAGATTTTGAGATTAATGGCTGAGATTTTGAGATTAAGTGGCTACTGTGATCTTCCCAGCTCAGCATACTCAAGATTATCAACAAATATTGGTTACATAAAATCTCAGGAAACAGAGAACATAATTTTGAATTCCCTCAGCTGTCTTTTTATGGAAAAGATACTTTTTCTTCCCATGGATCACAGGAGTTGTTTCATTAAACCAAACACCATAGAACAGAATGAGGAGCCAGGGCAGACTAAGGTGTAAGGGGAGGAAATCCTACCAGGGCTCCCAGCAGGAGGGGCATCGGAGACACACACACTAATGAAAGACAGGCTTGGGGTGCCATTCATGTTCACGTGGTCTCAGCTCCAGTTCCAAAGAGGAGAAAAATGTGCTGTTTGCTTCAGAAAACATTCCAGAGGCCCTCCTTAAACCACACACAAAGGGTTTTGTTCTTTCAAAAAACATTTAAAACAAATATTAGAACAGATGGGGATAAAAACACCACTTAAAAAAAAGTCCTTGCTGTTAATATTATTATAAAAGTGTATAAGGTTTTAAAAAGTTATCTGATCAAGATTTCTCATTAGCTAAAATATTCCTAATTAGTAATATTAGTTTAAGTAGCTGTGTGTTTAAGAGATTTTTGGAGTCATTAATTTGTCCTCACCTACTAGTTCATAAAGACAATAATATTAAAATGTTTCAGAAATAATTTATTTGATCTTTTAAAGAAAGTTTAAATTCTATCTGTGCAAGCAGTTTTCACACACTTACCAGTACAGAATTAGCCTTTGTTAATTCTAAAATATAGTACAGTATCTACTTTTTGAAAAGGATCAAAATGCAAGTCAATTAAAAACTATTTAAATGTGTCTATGTCAGACTAAATGACCCATCTGTATGCAAACCCAGGGTGTTCTCTGGGTGTGGAACTATTTGATGGTCTTAGGCTCTGAAATTTTAAAACATCACAATAGTTGAGAAAGAAGAAACATTTAAATATGTACTAAAGGGAGAGAGGTTTCCTAATTTAGAATGGCAAAATAAAGTAATTGATAGATAATAAACAATTAAAGAGGACAACTGACATGGTATCATTGGTTAATTATAGCAAATCCCATCTGGATTATTGGTCAATAGAAGCTGCCTTTGTTTTTTTCATTCAAAAGATATTGAGCTCCTACTATATGCATCAGTGCACAATACAGCAGCTACTAAAAAAGACACAAATCCCTGACCTCCTGGAGCTTACATTCTAGGGAGGGAGAAAGAAAAATTGGTAAAACACATAGTATGTGAGATGGCAGTAGGTGCTGTGAAAAACAAAGGAGATAAGGGGATTAGGAGGGTGAGTGTGGGTTTTGCAATTTTAAACTGGCCAGAGAAAAGCATTGAGAAACTGACTTTTGAGACCAGACCTGAAGGCAAAGAGGGAATGAGTTAGTGACGATCTGGGGGAAGGGCTTTTTAGGCAGAAGGAACAGCCTCAGAGGGAATTTGTCTGTCAGGTGTGAAGAACCAGGCAAGGCCAGTGTGGCTGCAGATGAGTAAGCAGGAGAGGAGCAGGCAGCGGTGGATGGGACAGGAGGGGGAGGTAATATAAGTTGGTCCAGGGGATAGTAGTACAGCATGGAGAATACAGCCAATGATTCTCTAACATCTTTCTATGTTGACAGATAGCAGCCGTGCTGGTGGGGGTGAGGATTTGGTCGTGTGGGTAACTGTTGAACTACTGTGTTGCATACTTAAAACTAAGACTATCAAAAAAAAAAAAAAAAAAGAAGTGATTGGGCATGAGACTTGTAGGGCTTTGTGGGCAAATGTGAAGGAACTTTTACTCTTCAGTGAGATGAAAAGCTTCTGGGAATGTTTAAGTAAAGGAATAAAAATATGATTATTATCTTAAGAGGACTACTTTGGCTGATGTTTTTGGAATAGATGGGGGTTGGGTGAAGTGGGTCAGAAGCAGAAAGACCAGTTAGGATAATAATTAAGGTCAGTGGTTCTCACACATTTTTGGTTTCAGGCCCCTTTACGTTCTTAAAAATTATTAAGGACCTCAAAGAGCTTTTGTTTATGTGGTTACATCTATTGAAATCTACCATATTAGAAACTGAAAATGAGAAACAGTATATTTATTCCCTGAATAATAACCACACATTAACAGAAATACATATTTTTAAAATGAGTGTAACTATATTTTTTGAAACAAAAAATATTTAGTGAAAGTGTCCATCAGTAGATGAATGGATAAAGAAGATGTGGTACATCTACACAATGGAATACTATTCAGCTATAAGAAAGAAACAAATCCTACCATTTGCAACAACATGGATGGAGCTAGAGGGTATTATACTCAGTGAAATAAGCCAGGCAGAGAAAGACAAATACCAAATGTCCCTCATTTGTAGACTATAACAACAAAGCAAAACTGAAGGAACAAAACAGCAGCAGACTCACAGACTCCAAGAAGGGACTAGCGGTTAACAAAGGGGGGAGGTGTGGGAGGGCAGGTGGGGAGGGACGGAGAAGGGGATTGAGGGGTATTATGATCAGTACACAAGGTGTTGGGGGGATCAAGGGGAAGACACTGTAGCACAGAGAAGACAAGTAGGGATTCTGTGGCATCTTACTACACTGATGGACAGTGACTGCAGTGCGGTATAGCGGGGGCCTTGATAAAAGGGTGAATGTAGTAACCACACTGTTTTTCATGTGAAACCTTCATAGGATTGTATATCAATGATACCTTAATAAAATATATATATATATATATTTAGTGAGAAGAAGGGTGGCGTTTAGTATTTTTGCAAATCTCTTTTATTATCTGGTTTAACAGAACACATCTGGATTCTCATAGTTGCTTCTGTATTTAGTCTGTTATATATTGTTTTGGTTGAGGTGTATGAAGAAAATAAGGTCTCAGATAGATAATCTTCAATACTAAACCCAAACTTGACCAGTTGTCATTTCTTAAAGGTCAGTTGCAATGTAGAATTTCAAACTTTATCAGGAAACTTTTATATTGTTTCATTAAAATCCACTGGCTTATCTTGTCCTCTGAATGGATATTTGTAACATTATGCATTTTGAGGGAGAAATATTAATTCACTGAGTTATGCAATCTTCCAAATATTAGCACATTTTATTATATAGCATCAAAAATCACAGTTGTTATAATTAACACTGGCCGGGTTCAGGGCATGCTACCCCAAAATATGGTACCTTGACATATTGACTACTTCAAGCTGAAGCAATTTGAGAAACAGCATGTGAAGGAGGGACTTTTTCTTTTCCTTTTTTTCCTTTCATTAGCTCTGCTTATGGCCTGTTGCTTCTCAGTAAACAGGTGGACCCACAGTGTTCAACAGCAGCTATTAGAACATACATTTGACGTGTTCTTGTGATTTCTTCCACCTTCAGGAAGGACTTTCTGACATTCTTCTGAAGCAGGCCATGAAACCCTCCTGTGAGAGGTGCCCCCTGCTCTACTGGAAGAAAGGAGTTTCCCCAAATGAAGGGGAATTTCTGTCTTATTTTTTGTTTTACCATGATTTTCCACTTCTATAAAACCTAGCATAAAAACACTCAGGTTTCACTGTTTCTTTCTGTCTTCACTTATTTCCTTATGAAGACACCTGTGTTACATAAAATTTACATTAAATTTGTACGCTTCTCACTTATTAATCTGTCTTTTGCTACAAGAGTCCCAGTTGCAAATTTAAAAGGTAGAGGGAAAAAAGGTACTTTTCCTACACCAGTAAATCTCTGTCTTTAAAAATTGGAAAGCCCTCAAGCTCATGGTGATAGGTACATGTTTTCCAAAATTCTAATTTTAGCTTGAAAACTTCAGTTTTATCATTAGCAAGAAATTCTATCGGTTGTTTTATTTGAAGTGATAAGCTTACTTTTTCCTTTTTCAGGACAATGTCTGCCATAGTTTCATCAGCTTCATCAGCTGCCCTACAGCTTCATCAAGGACATTTTAAAGAGTACGTGGTAGTGAAGAGCACAGTGATTGCCAGTATAGTATGGTGCCTTGATTTGTGCTATGGGACCAGCAATTTTACCCACAGTTGCTTTTGTCCTGTTAGTGTAAATGTCAATACAGTGAAAAAGGCAAACGTCTTAGTATTATTACAAAACTAGTTTTGATCTCCTGGACTTGCCACAAGAGCTTTTCATGGAGTCACCAGGAATCTATTGACCGTATTTTGAGAACCAATGATTGAGGTAAAACATGATGGTGGTTTGGACTGGAGTAGCAGTAGTGGAAGTGAGGAGAACTATTTTGGATATATCATAAAGATAGACCCTGTAAGACTTGCTGGCTAGCTTGGATGTGGAGTGAAAGAAAGGGAAGGAAAAGAACCTTAAGGTTTCTGCCCTGAGCTACTCAAAGATAAAATTCCATTGAGAGGAGGAAGATAGCAGGAACAGCGTTTTGAGAAGATCAGAAATTCAGTCTTGAATATGTTAAGTGTGAGATGCCCATTCGACAGCTAAGCACAGCTGTCATATAGGTAATTGGATGTAGACTTCAGTGGAAGATAGATGGCTGACAATACAAATTTAGGAGTATCATTATCTAGGTATTTAAAACCAAAAAACTGGATGAAATCACCAAAGGAGGGAAGAAGAGAGATCCCAGGACTAAGGTGCTGACATGTGAAAGGTGAAGAGGAAGGAAAAGCCAACAAAGGAAACTGAAGAGTGGCCACAGAGGAAGGAGGAGAGTGGGGAGAGCCATGCCAAATGTTTCCAGAGAGTGGTCACCAGCATTGAATACTGCAGGTAGGTCAATGAGATGAAGGCTGAGAAATGGCAACTGGAATTAGCAACATGTAGTTCACTGGAGTCCTTGGTAAGAGTATTTTCAGTGGAGTGGTGGAGGCAAAAGTCCTGGTGAGAGTGGGCTCAAGACAGATTGTACACAAATGCTATAGTAGCTTTATTCACAAGAGCTACAAAACCTGGAAGCAATCCAAATGTTCCCTAACAGGCAAATGGATAAATGAGCACAATTCCATTTATAAAATGGGATATTCAGTAATAAAAGGGAATGGACCACCACTACACATCAGCAGATGAATTGCAAAAAACTGTGAAGCCAGAAATGAGAGTACATATTATATGATTCCTTTATATGAAGTTCTGAAGCAAGCAAAATAAATTTATATTGACAGAAATCAGATTAGTGCTTGCCTAGGGATGGGAGTGGGGATATGTGTTGACTGTAAAGTGGGACAAGAAAACTTTTGGTGTGAAGGAAATGGTCCATTAATAGGGGTGATTATATGCATACTTTTGTCCAAACACATACTGTAAACTTAAAGTGTGTTTTTTTATTGTATATAAATTATACCTCAGTACAGTTTTAAAAAATAATGAGAAGAGAGAAAACAGACAGAGTGAACACAGACAACTGTTTTTGAGTGGTCTCAGTGGAAAGGGGAAGCTAGATATGTGGCAATAGCAGGAGGGAGGAGTTGAAAAATTTTTTAACCCAGGAGAAATAATAGCCTGTTTGTATGTTAACTGGAGAGCCAGCAGAGGGAAAATCTGATGATATGGGGGAAACTTGCTAAGGCAGGATTCTTGAGCAGTGGAGGAAGTGGGATGTGGTATGCAGGGAGAGGCTGACTTTGAACAGAAGCAGGGAAGTTCCCTCAGTGGGAAGGCAATATATGGGCACAGACAGAGGTTGGTTAGGTGGTATAGTATGGAAAGCTACGGAGGTTCTCCTCAGATTGGTTCTATTTTCTTGGTAAAATAGGAAAGAAGGACTTCAGCAGAAAAACAAGGGTAGAGGTTCTGGAGGCTGGAGAAAAGGTCATTGAGGAGAGTGGGAGATAAATAAACCAGGGAAATAAGGAATGACTTCTGGACACTTGAGATTATAGGTCATGAATTTAAGACTGGGTTGAGTGTTTTCCTCCAGCCTCATTGACCTGCACATGTGCAGTCATGGATTTGGATTCAAAGCAAGACCATGATTTAGCCGAGTACAGAAAAATTAAAGAGGGGCAAGGAATTTGCAGCCATGTGGAAAGGAGTGTTTATAATGATGGACTACAGATTTTACGCTGGGCAAGGTGGGTACTGTAAACACAAAGAGGTGAGGGACAGTGAAAATATGTTACAAATCAGCGGAATTTGGTCTTGGTGGAGTTGAAGGATTGCTAGAATTGGAATACTAAGGAGATTGCTAGAATTGGAATACTGAAAGATAGACTTGTTTAGGATAGTTTATGTTAGGTTAGATTAGAATGGTGCTTGAGATTTAAGCAGGGGTGTGAGTTCTGGGTTGTAGCCAGTTCTAAAGGATGAAAACAGGAGTGGCTGAAGTAAGGCAAAGGGCAAGATCATTGGCTGAGGTCAATGAGGAAAAGGTCAGGGTATAGTAGGATCCATCATCTAGTGGAAAAAGTCACTCATAATCCAATCACCCTAACAAGTTATTTTTTGTTTCCTCTTCCAACACTTTAGCATATGTAGGCCTTGTCTTGTAATTATAGTATCTCAAATTATCTTGCTTTTTTTTTAAGTCATAAGAGCTTTTCGTGTTGCCATCAGGACTTGATTTTTATTGAGTGTATTAACACTCCATGAAGTGAATATAATTCACTAAATTTCAGCCTCCTTTACTATTTGTTAGACTATTGTTGATAATATTCCTTTTAAATTATAACTCACTCAGTGATAAACCACTTTTGTATGTATTAAGCTACACTGTAGAGCTAAATGAATGCTAACTGCTCCACATTAGCCAAGATGTTGAGGCAATTATTTGGAAACTTTCTTTTGAAGGCTTTTGTCCCCTAAAAAAACTTTATTATACAGGAGAGGGCAAGTGAATTACTAAGACACTTTAAAAACTTTGCTTATTTATCATTCTGTTTATAAAAGTTTACACTAATTCTATAGCAAGGAAATGGACATAAAATCATTAATATATAAGCCTCTAGGGCAGCGTGGCCTCATTTAATAGATGGGGAGGGACTTTACATACCTTCCCATATTGTCTGGTGCGTGAATACACCACTACATTCGTTAGGAACACCACATTCCAGGGAGAGAACCAAGCAAGGAGAGCACTGGGAGTCTTCAAGGCATGTTGAAAAGTGCTGATATAAAGCAATTTCCCCAACTGAGTCTCTTAATGTTGGCACTTAGTTGGGGTTCAGAGGTTAATGAGGCTCATGCAAATCCTTTTAGGCTCAGGAAGTCCTTTATTAGCTGAGTTGGTTTGTAGCTTGCTGGGGGCAGGAGATATTCAACCATCTCTAACTTTAAAAGTGCTGTTTGCACATTTTCCTGGTCTTATTAATACTTTCTAAATGAAGTTGATAGTCAGCTACAGTTTCAGCTTACTGATTACCTTTATACAGTGCACTAAATGTTACAATTCCAGCTACCAATCTCAAGTACGTAAATACTGTATTAAAAAAAAAATTTGGGTCTTGGTCAGTCCTCTAAGTTTTCATAAATGGAGTATCCCCAGTTGCTTAGCCCCACGTTTTAAAAATATATAGCCCTTATAATCTACATAGATCCTATTATTAATTTTTATATTATATATTATTCTCTTGTGCCATGGCCATTAATGAGTCATTTGAGGAAATATTCTGCCTACAGTATTAGCTATCTCTGATCCAATAATTTATTTTCCAAAACAGGTAATGGTGTGTATTTGGCCCCAGGCTGCAGTTTGCCAGACCTGCAGCAGACAATGCTTGACCTCAGCTACCTCACCAACCTTGCCTCCATCACAGATTCAAACTCCATGACAGCACCGCATACTTTATATATATATATATATTATTGAAGTGTCATTGATATACAATCTTATATTGGTTTCAATTATACAACATAGTGGTTTAACAGTTACCTATATTATAAAATCCTTACCCCCACTAGTGCAATTACTGTCAACATAGGCAGACATTACAGAATCACTGGCTATATTCTCTATGCTGTACCATCATCCCTTTGATCAACTTTACTGAGAATTATTGTGCCCCTTTATCCCCCTCACTCCCCACCCTCCAGCCCTAACCCCTCCCCCATGGTAACCACCAGTCACTTCTCAGTGTCTATGAGTCTATTTCTGTTTTGTTCATTTTGTTTTGCTTTGTTTTTATATTCTAGAAATAAGTGGAATCATACGGTATTTGTCTTTCTCTGCCTGGCTTATTTCTTTTAGCATAATACCCTCTAGCTCCATGCATGTTGTTGCAAATGGCAGGACTTTTTTTGTATGGCTGAGTAACATTGCATTGTGTGTGTAACACATCTTCTTTATCCATTTATCTAGTGATGTACACTTAGGTTGCTTCCATAAGCTGGCTATTGTAAACAATGTAGCAATAAACATAGGGGTGCATACATCTCTTCCAATCAGGGATTTTGTTTTCTTTGGATAAATTCCTAGAAGTGGAATTACTGGGTCATATGGTATTTCCATTTTTAGTTTTTTGAGGAAACTCCATACTGCTTTCCACAGCAGCTGCACCCGTTCACATTTCCATCAATGTAAAAGTGTTCAGGAGGGTTCCCATTTCTCCACATTCTTGCCAACACTTGTTATTTCTTGTCTTTTGGATAGTGGCCATACTAACTGGTGTGTGGTTTTGATTTGCATTTCTCTGATGATTAGCGATGTGGAGCATCTTTTCATATGCCTGTTAGCCATCTGTATTTCTTCTTTGGAGAAATGTCTGTTCAGGTCCTCTACCCATTTTTTTATCAGGTTATGTTTTTGGTGTTCAGTCATGAGTTATTAATTTATTTTGGATCTTAACCCTTTTTCAGATAAATCATTTACAAATGTTCTCCCACACTGTAGGTTGCCTTTTTGTTTTGCTGATGGTGTTTGATGTATAGAAGTTTTTAGCTTGATATAATCCCACTTGTTCATTTTTTGTTTCTCTTGCCTGATATATGTCCATAAAAGAATTGCTCATATTTACATTTGAGATTTTTGTCTATGTTTTCTTCTAAGAGTTTTATGGTTTTGTCTTACATTCAGGTATTTGATCCATTTTGAGTTTACTTTTGTGTGTGGAGTTAGACAGCAATCTAGTTTCATTCTCTTGCATATAGCTGTCCAGTTTACCCAACATCAGTCTTTGAAGACTGTTTTTTTCCCATTGTATATTCATGGCTCCTTTATCATATATTAATTGACCATGTATGTGTGGATTTATACCTAGGCTCTCTATTCCCTTCCATTGATCTATAGGTCTGTTTTGTGCTAGTATCAAACTATTTTGATTGCCAAAACTTTGTAGTATAGCTTGAAGTCAGGGATCATAATAACCCAGCTTTGTTTTTCTTTCTCAGGATTGCTTTGGCTATTTTGGAACTTTTGTGGTTCTATATTAGTTTTAGGATTATTTGTTCTAGTTCATTGAAAAATGCTGTTGGCATTTTGCTTAATATATATCTTTGAGATACTCTGCTACACAGAAAAATCTGAACACCCGGAGATTTTAGGTATACACCCAAGTCCAGCAGCTTAAATGATTACTTCTAGCATGGCTTGCAGGAGCTAAACCACCCTGTTTAATTTCTCCTGTAGAATGCTCTTAGCAGTACTGTTATACTTCCTCCACTTGATAGCAGGATTGGTGAGTCTAGCAATGGACTGATCTTAAGTAACTCAACACATTTTAGATATTCCATTTTAAAAAGTGAGAGAGACAGAATTCTGATAGACATAGGTCGACATTGGTTAATCCAGATTAATAGACAAGAAGGTAACTGTAGGACCAGAATTACTTTCCCTCTCCCTCAAACAAGATTATTTTGAAGTTAAATGACAGCTCCCCTATTTATCTTAAAGGGTGTTCCTAGCTCTTGTAGTTATTTAGCAGATCACTCTGTGTAATACTGTATTCCCTCAAGAGTTCTGTTTTCTTGGAACACACCTTTCAAAACGCTCTGTTCAGAAAATACTGTTTATTCGAACAGAGATGACTATTATACTTGGATGAATCCTACACATTACAACATAATGATGCTGGTTTTCACAAAGGAAAATAGGAGAAAAATGTATTTTCTTAATGGAAATGACGTAAAATCCCTGGGACAGAGTAATCTGCTATCCACAAGCACCTGTCTGCCACAGCACGAAAGGACACTGTATTTATCACTGTCAAGGGCTATGAAGTACTTATTTTTCACAGTAGTTTAGAGCCAAAATTCCAATAGAAGAGCTAACATTTGAACTTCCATAAAATGCTTAGGTACATAAATTAGATTGGGAAGGCTAACTGAAAAGACCTGAGATCTACTAACTATGGTCGGGCTACTTATAACCAGGAAAAGAATATTGAAAGAGCCATTGGGTCCAAGTACCATGAAAATTAAACAAGAATACTGAAGAGAAATAACTTTTGAGAAATACTTCTTTTTAAATCATAGAAAGTGTTATGCATGTACAAGAAAGAAAAAAAATAGATGGTTTTTGGTTACTTTAAAAATCCATGAATCTTCTTATAGGCTTATTTTTGTTTTATCACCTCATCCTACTCCAATTTGTACATGAAGCCATTGCAGACAAAACTTAAAGTACTTTGAGCTGTGTTATAAGCACCACACATTCCCAGCAATGGTCAGAATTTAAACCCATGGTGAACACAAGCTGGCTGGTTTAATCCTGTGAAAAGATAAATCATGCTTATGAAGGAAAACTTAAGGGACTAGGTCTGGGGGAAAAGATGGTGGCATGACAAGTGAGGCAAAAACCTTCTCCCAAAACCACATATAACACAAAGATACAGGAAATGCAATTAATCCTGAAAGAGCCACCTGAAGACTGCAGAACAGACTGCCTACATCTGGGGAAAAGAAAAGACCTCACAGAAAAGGGTAAAGTAGCAAACCCGTGATCCAGCAGGATCCAAGCCCGTCCCCTACCCTAGCCCACAAGCAGGAGGAAGGGACATTGGGCAGGGAGGGAGTAGAAGCCCAGGACTGCTAAACACTCACCCCTGGAGATCTGCTCCAGGACATGAACCCACATTACATGGTTTTCTGGAGATTAGTGGGGTTGGAAAGCAAAGACAGGCAGAATACTCAGAGAGAATGAGATCCAGCCACTTGTAGAAAACAGGACAGAAAAAGGGGGGCACTTTGAAAGATTTTCCAACAGCAAGAGGGGAGCTAAAGGGGCACACACAGCTCACTGCTCAGGAGAAAGGGCAGGTGAACAAAATTGTCCTGGCAAAGTCAGCTCAGCAGGTTGGGAACTCAAAGGAGCTTCAGATGCTCCATCCTCATGGCTGGCAATGCAGCCCGAGGCCCCCCACTGCGATACAAAAGGCACATGAAAAGATGCTCCATATTGCTAATTATCAGGAAAATGCAAGTTAAAACCACAATGAGGTATCTCCTCACACCAGTTAGGATGGTCAACATCCAAAAGACAAGAAACAACAAAAGCTGGTGAGGATGTGGAAAAAGGGGAACCCTCCTATACTGTTGGTAAGAAATGTAAATTAGTTCAACCATTGTGGAAAACAATTTGGAGGTTCCTCAAAAAACTAATAGGAATACCATTTGGCGCAGGAATTCCACTCCTAGGAATTTACACAAAGAAAACAAGATCCCAGATTCAAAGACATATTCACCCCTATGTTTATCACAGCACTATATACAATAGTAAAGATATGGAAGCAATGTGTCCATCAGTAGATGAATGGATAAAGATGTGGTACACACAGTGAAATGTTATTCAGCCATAAGATGAAAACGAATCCCACCATTAGCAACAACATGGATGGAGCTAGAGGTTATTATGCTCAATGAAATAAGCCAGGCGGAGAAAGACAAGTACCAAATGATTTCATTCATTTGTGGAGTACAACAAAGCAAAACTAAAGGAACAAAACAGCAGTAGACTCAGACTACAAGAAGGGACTAGCAGTTTCCAAAAAGAAAGGGTTGGGGAGGGAGGGAGAAAGGATTAAGGGGCATTATAATTAGCACTCACAATACCAGTAGGTCATGGGCAAGGCAGTATAGCATGGAGAAGACAAGTAATGACTCTAGAGCATCTTACTACACTGATGGACAGTGACTGCAATGGAGTGAGCCTGTACTTGATAATATGGATGAATGTTGAAATCACAATGTTGCTCATGTGAAACCTTTCTAAGATTATATATCAATGATACCTTAATTAAAAAAAAGAGAGACTATGGTTTGAAATGCCACCATTTGAAAAGGGTTAATTTTCCCAGTGCTAGATGTCCAGTTCTAATAAAGACCAAAACTAGTTCTTCTTGATATAGTTTTGTTATATTAAAAATCAATTTCTGCTGTACTCTTCCCACCCGTTCATGTACTAGGGTAGTATTTAATATAGTTGGCAATTCTCAAACTAATCTAATTGGTGTAAATGCCAGACATTTTTTTGGACTGTGTGATGATGCTATCACACAGCATTTGTTGATTCTTTTCTGTGTGTCAGGCACTGATCTAAGTAGTTGAAATGTATTAACTCGTGAACTGGCACATTCATGAAGGCAGGGAGAGGCTAAGGAATGTAACCAAGATCACACAGTAAGTAAGAGCTGGAGCCAAGGCTTGAACACAGGCACTGAGTCCTTAGGGGAAGCTAGTGTGTCTCAACACTATGCTGTGCTGTCTTGGCTATGTTTTGTTTTGAAAAAGAACCAGTTGTTGAACTGAAAAGAGGCATAAGACCCACATTGCCTTAAAATTCCTGTTTTCCTCAAAATGATTCCTTTGTTAAGACTCATTTTACATGCTTGTGATTTTATAAAAGGCTTTAATATGTTGAAATATCATTTATAATGCTAATGGCTGTTCTGTATGTTTTATTGACTTTTTTCTCTTTCATGTTTCAAACTGAGTGAAGAATTGTCAATGACACAATTGCATAGAGTGATGTAACTATATTAGGTAACATGTTTAACTTTGCACATACATCTAGTTCAAAAAAGGTATTATATTAGTAAATAAGTACATATTTATTCTAACCTTTAAAAACTTTTATGAAACCTAGGATAAATATATTGAAATTAGATTCCCTGGGAAAAACTAGAAAAGTATATGGCTAATAAATATTTTCAAAGGAGAAAGAAGCTACCAAATCAGAATTACAGAACTAGAATAATCAATGAAGCTGTCTTCAAATATGACTTGTGTGATGCCCTCTTTTCCATATTTTAGTCCCTTACCCTTGCTCTTTAATCTATTATATCCTGATAGTCTAGCAAATAATACAATTAAAAACTCCTCCTCCTCAGAGAGGAGATCTGCAATAAAATGTGTAATACCTTGTGTATAGTTACAAGTTTAATAAACATTATCTAAATCACTAAAAATTAACTAGTGTCTAAAATTTATATTAAGAAACTTACTAAAAATAACAGACTATCTGTTCCAATTTTAGGTCAATATAAATGATTTTCAATATAGCTAACCTCAATGTAGGGCTTGCATTTGGCTAAAGCACACAGACCAGACTTCCCAGAAGGTGATTATATAGGTGGATTACTAGTATCAGTGGGTTCCCCTCCTTAGCTGAATCACATCAGATTCCTACCATGCTTCTCCTGAATTGAGATTCATTAGGAAAGGATCCATCACCCATGTGCTCCCATCAGTCCTTCCCTGCACCCCCACAATAAAAATGGCAGGTTAGTTGTGTTTCTGTGGACTTTCACTGGAGACCATAAGTTTGAGTTGAATTATTCAATGTGAGGGTCACAATGAGAGAACGTGGATCTTTCTTATTCTTGTGGACTGTGATCTTTCCTTTCAAGGCTTCACCTATGGAAAAAAGGCAAAAAATGTGTTTAAGAATTCAAGGAATACAGTCTAGCAGAAAATTAACAATGTATATCCAGTACTCCTTTTTTTGTTGTGAGATATTTCCCTAATTTTTAAATTTTTAAAATTATTTTTTAATTAATAGATTTAATTTTAGGACAATTTTATATGTAATTTTGAGCAAAGCTGATCTAACTTACATACCACAGGTGTCACATCCTTGCGAAAAAATGAGCAAAACTACAGTGGTTATGCAGGGTTGGCCGAGCAGTTTTATTGGACTCCTGAATGTGAGGCCCTATGGTACGGTCAGTTCTGGCATACAGAAAAGCAACACATGGTTCTCGCCCTCTAAGAGTTCATGGTGATAGTGAAAAGAATAGCAAACAACAACTACACAATAGGTATGTGTTGAAAGTGTGCTGGAGGTGAGGATTGGGAGTGGCTGGGAAGGCAGTAAAAGACAAGGTTTTCCAAGAATGAATGAATGATTTGAGGACCAGAGTTATGGTTAACTTAAGGAGTGTACATGGAATGGCACTGAAGAAGAGCTAACATGTGCAGAGTCCCTTCAGGGAATGGCAGTCTAGGGAACTGAAAATTACGGTTGGGAAAACTGAAATTTATATTTTAAAGGCACATGCGAAGGCTGTTGGCCTTCAAGGTACTAACACTGTAAATGGAAGACAACTTACACAGGTGAAACAGTGAACACAAAAAATAATACACATTTGTTTAAAGGCAAAGACTAATTACCTAAAAACTTATCCTGTATGCTCCAAATTTCATTTTACTCCAAAATGGAATTATGTCTGTTTTTCTGATTACAAAAACTTGCCATTTAAATTTTTCATTTATTTACCAATTTATTTAAAAGTAACAAAAGAGATTGCTAAGTCATAATTGATCACTATTCCTTGCTTTACTAAGAGTGAGATCACACCAAACAGCATCAGTTATAGCGTCACAGTCTAGATGGACACAGAAGACTCCATATAAAATGACTGAGGAATGTACATAAAGTTATCTAAGTACTGAATCAATATCTTCTTTAAAAAACGTGCAAGTCCCTACATTAAGGGATGATGAATATGAATGTCAACATGGTTGTAGAGTAACAAAACCATCTAATAGTTATATTTATTCAGAGTATAAAGATTCTATTACTGATACATTCTATACAACCTGCAATAAAGGTAAGGCCTATATATACAGTTTAATACAAAATTAAGGAATTAAGAGTAATGAAAGAAATAATGTGGTCCAAGGTACATTCCATTTGGCCTAATTCAACAATGATTTTATATGCAAGTGGATATGTTAATGTGTATATCTGGCCTTTGCTTTTATATCTGAGTTATCCCTCTATATTATTAGGAAAACAGAACAAATCTACTTCATGTGCCATGCTCACCACAGCCTGACAAAGATTACCAGTGAGGGAGTGCTATAAAATTTATAGAAAGTTCAGGTTAATCATTAGATAGTAATAATTGCTAGTATTTATTTCACACTTATTTCATGCTGACCCTATTCTAAGGTCTCTATGTTACTTATCTCATTTAATGATTCCCAAATTAAGTACATTTTCCTCACTTTACACATAAGAAACAGAGTTCAAGAAAGTTAAGTAATCGGCCTAAGGTCACACTGTCAGTTAGTAGAAAAATCATGATTTGAAATTTTAGAGCCTATATTCTTCAACTACATTCTAGTGCCTCTATTGCTATCTGAAAAAATGATTACAATTTTAAATATACTATAATGGACATTTAATGGCCAAAATTTTACTACCCTATGACATTTTTTGTAAGAATAGTCACTTCATAAAAATGCTTATTAATATGAAGATTTATATAATTATTAGTATGTAATAACTTAAACTATATACATGTTTTCTTAATGTTAAGGCATAAACCTAGGGAAGAGGTCATAAGTATTTTCAACAAATCTAAGAGATTTTCTAATTTTGAATATGTAGGCAACAATATCTTATTGCTTCTATTTTTTAACATTAATTTTAAACTGCTATTTTATACTAACAGTCATACACTGAATTTACCATTTACTGATACTGAAATTGGAGATCAGCAGCCTCTTTATGATAAACTGACAGTGGTTTTATAAGAACCTGATAGAAAAGAGTAATTACCAACTTGGTTCTTGGGTTTAAATTACTGTAACTGAATTACCAGCACTGAGGTCAACAACTGTTGAATTTTACAACTTAGTGGCTGATTTACAATAAGTGTGTCAGTATAAATTAATTTAGTTTCTTCTATAAAGTAGTTCATATGTGTGAAAAGATAATGTATTTGAGATATAACAATAAAACTTGTCCACACTCCCAACATCAGGCTAGAGTCTTACCAAAACCACTGAGGCCCCCTATTAAGTCCTTCCAACCACACCCTTCTCCTCCAACCTCCACTGGTAACCACTCTGATGCTGATTTTTTGTTACCATTACCTACTAACTGTTGTGTAGTATTAAACTATTAATAGACTGATATTTATCTATCCATTCTTCTGTTGAATTGTTTCCATTTTTTTGTATTACAAATGACGCTGTTATGACTATTTTTATGTATGTCTGTTGTATCCACAGATAAGAGTTTCCCTAGGATGTAAACTGTGGGTAAAAACTTGGACATTCACATGCTCAAATTATTATATAATGATAAATGGGCCTCTAGTAAATTTCATCTATTCATAGAAAAATCTCTTAATGTAGGAATAAAGAGTAACTTCTTTATTGAAAAAGTATTTATCAAAATCTGAGAGCAAATATGATAAAAAAACATTTAAAGGGAGAACATAGCAAAAATACGCTTATTACTATATTATTTAACACTAGCCTTAAATGTTCTACCCAATGCAATATGACATGAAATAGAAATTAAGAATACAGCTACAACATTAGGAGAAAGAAGTAGAAACATAATTAATTTCAGATACTATTTTCAGTGAAACTGGTCCAGATATCTGCATCGAGTCCTCTTGAAACTACCTAAATATTAATCTGCATATCTATAGCGTGAAATTCCGTGATTTTGAGGAAAGAGTAACTCCCAGGGAGTGATTAGCTGAACAATTCCCAGAGCTTACACAGGGCTGGGAGATAATGTGAATTGTAAGCAGCCAGAATAAAAGGAGCTTATGGAACACTTAGGGTAATTCAGTAGAGGCACTAGACAGATTACGCTTTAGCATTAAACTACCCTAAGAGTAAAGGCTACTCCTGTGTTCCCTAACAAAGCTTTAAAACCTATTTTGTAAAGATCAAGGTAATTTTTAAGTAACTTAACTGCCTGCCAAAACAAATTTTAACACTTTTGAAAGGCAAGTAAATAAAACCCAAACATTCGTCAACGTAATATTTACAATGTCTGAAACCCACTAAAAAAATTCCAAGATATTAAAAAAGCAGCAAATTGAGGCCTATAAGCAGAAGAAAAATAAGTAATGACAACAAAAATACATTAAGGCATATTTTAATTAATTTCCTAAAAACCTACAACAAAGAGAAAAATCTTTAAAATGTCCAGAGAAAAAAGGTACTACATAAGAGAGAAGAAAAGAGTGACCCCAGAATTTTCATCATCTACACACTTTTTCAATTTAAATTTTTAAAAATATTTTTATACAGATCTTTAAAGTGATGATAGAAGAAAACCTATCAATTAAGAATCCAATATCCAGCAAAAAAATTTTTTAATGAAGGTAAAGACTTTTTTTCAAAGAAACAAAAAAAAAATTTTCCAGTACACCTGCACTGCAAGAAATGTTAAAGGAACTTCAGACAGGAGGAAAATGATGCCAAAAAAAAATGTGGATTTACACAAAGTAATGAACAATGGCAGAAATGATAAGTATGTGGTAAGTATAAGACTTGGTCTTTTTTTGAAAATTTATTTTAAAAATGTCTTTAACAATGTATCATGGGGTTCAAAACATTTGGGGAAGTGAAATGTTTTCTAATAATAGCACAAAGGATCAGAGGGGATAGTTGGAAATACATAGTTGTCAAAGTCATAAACCAACAAATGAAGTGATATAATATCATGTGATGGTAGTCTGTGATAAGCTGAAGATGCATGTTGGAAACTCTAGAGTAAGCATTGTAAAAAGCAAACACAATCATGAACATATCTCCCTGGGCAAGAGAAACAAAAGCAAAAATGAACAAGTGGAACTACATCAAACTAAAAAGCTTCTGTACAGCAAAGGACACCATCAATAAAACAAAAAGACATCCTACAGTATGGGAGAATATATTCATAAATGACATATCCGATAAGGGGTTGACATCCAAATTATATAAAGAGCTCACACACCTCAACAAACAAAAAGCAAATAAGCCAATTAAAAAATGGGCAGAGGAGCTGAACAGACACTTCTCCAAAGAAGAAATTCAGATGGCCAACAGGCACATGAAAAGATGCTCCACATCCCTAATCATCAGAGAAATGAAAATTAAAACCATAATGAGATATCACCTCACACCAGTTAGGATGGCCACCATCCAAAAGACAAACAACAACAAATGTTGGCGAGGATGTGAAGGGGAACCCTCCTATACTGCTGGTGGGAATGCAAATTAGTTCAACCATTGTGAAAAGCAGTATGGAGGTTCCTCAAAAAACTCAAAATAGAAATACCATTTGAACTAGGAATCCCACTCCTAGGAATTTACCCTAAGACTGCAGCAGCCCAATTTGAAAAAGACAGATGCACCCCTATGTTTATCGCAGCACTATTTACAATAGCCCAGAAATGGAAGCAACCTAAGTGTCCGTCAGTAGATGAATGGATAAAGAAGATGTGGTATATATACACAATGGAATATTATTCAGCCATAAGAAGAAAGCAAATCCTACCATTTGCAACAACATGGATGGAGCTAGACAGTATTATGCTCAGTGAAATAAACCAGGCAGAGAAAGACAAGTATCAAATGATTTCAACCATCTGTGGAGTATAAGAACAAAGAAAAAACTGAAGGAACAAAACAGCAGCAGACTCACAGAACCCAAGAATGGACTAACAGTTACCAAAGGGAAAGGGACTGGGGAAGATGGGTGGGAAGGGAGGGATAAGGGAAAAAAAGGGGTATTACAATTGGCACACATAATGTAGCAGGGGGGGCAAACGGGTAAGGCAGTATAACAGAGAAGACAAGTAGTGATTTTATAGCATCTTACTATGCTGATGGACAGTGACTGTCATGGGGTATGTGATGGGGACTTGATAATAGGGGGGGGTCTAGTAACCATAATATTGCTCATGTAATTGTACATTAATAATAGCAAAATTAAAAAATAAAATACATAAAAAAACAAATGCAAGAGGTTTAGCTAATTAGTCAAGGTTAGAGATGGAATAAGGAATATTTAATCAAAATAGGAAAAAATGGTAAGAAGGAAAACAGAGTAAGTGACAGAAACAGAAAACAAGTGGCAAATGAGAGAATTAAATCCAATAACATAGATAATAACATTAATTGTAAATGTGTCCAATACACTTTAAAGACATAGGTTAAAAGTTAAAGGAAAGACAAAGATATTCAATATAAACATTAATCATAAAAAGTCTGGAAGAGCTTTATTAAGACAAAGTTGACTTCAAGGAAGAAGATACAACCAGAGATAAAAAGAAGCATTTCAAAATAAGCTGCTCAATTCATAAATGAGACATCATAAACTTTTGTGGGTGTATAATTAGAGCTTCAAAATGTATGATGCAAACATGACAGAACCATAAGAAACAGACAAACCCACAATTATCATTGGAAATTTCATCTTTCTGTCAATAACTGCGTTAACTATCTTTCTGCCAATAACTGCGTTAACAACTAGACAGAAAATCAGAAAGACTATGGAAGACTTGAACAACGCTGTTAACCAACTTGACCTAACATTCATAGAACCAAGATAAATCATATGCTGGGCCATAAAACAAATCCTAATACATTAAAATGTATATATTCTCTGACCAAAACTGAATAAAATAAAAAATTAGTAACAGAAAGCTACATGAAAAATCCCAAAATACTTAAAAATTAAACAAATTTCTAAACCTATATTTATATATATAAAGATTCTTACTACTCAACAGTAAAATGGCAAACAGCCCAATTAAAAACTGAGCAAAATATTTTAACAGAAACTTCAGTAAAAAAGATACATATATGGCCAATAAACATATGAAAAGATGCTTAACATCATTAGTTATCAGGCAAATGCAAATTAAAAATAAAGCTATCACTACATGTATAATGGAGTAGCTTAAATTAAAATAACTTTTTTATAGGAGTTATCAGGAATGTGGAAAAACTGAATCCACAATGGTAGCAGGAATGTTAAAAACTACAGTCATTTGGAAAAAGTTCACCAATTTCTTTTAAAGTTAAATATACACTTACCATAAGACATAATGATTCCATTCCTAGGTATTTCCCCAAGAGAAATAAAACATATTGTCTGCACTGACTTTACTTGAATGTCCATAGCAACTTTATGTATAATGGCACCTAATTAAAAACAATCCAAAAGTCAAGCAGAAGATGAATGGATAAGTAAATTGTGGTATGTCCATACAAAGAAATACTACTTGGCAATAAAAAGGAACACACTACTGCTATACAGACAGATGAATATCAAATATATGCTAAACAAAGAAGCTGGAGCACATTCTGTATAATTTCTCCAATACAAAGTTCTAAAATACCACTAATATTTTAGAACAAGTAAGATTAATATATTGTAACAGAAAGCAGATAATTGGTTGTCTTGGTCTGAAGACTAGAGTTATGGATGCCCAACTACAGTGGGAATGACATCACCAGGGGATCAAGGAAGAAACATTTTGGACTGATGTATATATTCTATATCTTGATTAGGATGGTGAATTCACTTGTCAAAACTCATCAAACTACAATTAATATGTGTGAATTTTTACTGTATGTAAGTTATAGAATTAAGCTGTTTTTAAGATGTGGTGGCTTTAAAAAATGATTTAAAAAATTAGAGATAAATGGAATGTAGTAGAGAAACAAGCCCCATTATGGATCCACTATAGAGATTCAGCAAATGGTAAGTCAGGCATTTTAAATCACTGAGGAAAGGTTCAATAAAAATGTGTAAATATAGTGATACAGTATTTTTTAGTATGAAACCAAAAGGAAAAGGTTGCAGATTTGATTATATAAAATGAAAAAATTCTACAAAGCAACATACTTTAAAGAAATAAAAGCAAATTAAAACAATGTTACTCCTTAGAATGACAAAGATGAAAAAAAGAAAATTTTGATTTGATTCCTTAAGATGGATTATCATAATTGGAATATCTAAAAAATAGCCATGAAGTATATTCCAATTTTTCATTCCTGCCATCTTCATCAACATTGGATGTTATAAACCAAACAACAAAATGAAAGAAAACAATAAAAACATCTTTGTAATTTAGATAAACAACCAGAATCTGATTGCTTTGATTTGCATTTCAGTGATTATCAGTGGTGATGGACATTACCTCAAATGTTTAACCACCATTAAAAAAAAAATCCTTTGTGCTTTTAACTTAGTGATTTTCTTATTGAAGTGTAACTGTTGCAAATATTTCTTTTTAATGCATGTGTCCTAATGGTTGCTGTTGTTTAAGTTGCCTTAAAAGTAATTTTAAAATGTAAGTTTCTTGTTTGTATATCTTCTATTCAATCCCTAGTTAAGGGTCAAAATGGAAATGTTCCGCGGTGCTTTTAAAGCCAGTTATTAAAATCATTATTTCAAGTCTAAAGGATTCTATGTACTCCTCAATTTAGAAATGTAACCCAAGTCACAATGAATAGTGTAATAGATCCTTGTGTTAAATTTTATGTAAGAAAAAATGTTAAACATCAGTATTAAACAAAGCATCTGAATTAAAAAGCCATATTAATTGCCTTAGAAGCTTATAATTTTCATGTCTTAAAATGAAATACAAGTAAAATATCTAATTCTGTAATAATCTCAATTTCAAAATGAGAGTGTAAACAGCATATTCAAGTAAATTAAATAGCATGAAGGGTCACAGTAATAAATACATAATTCACACTGCTAAACTCCCTTCAGTTGTTCAAGCCTGACTAAAGTGCCAAGGTAGTGGCTGTAATGCCAGAATAGATCAGAATAATTAATCAGTGTCAAACAGATATAAAATGACTGATGCTGTAAAGCATGTATACTGTGGTGAGAGCTGCAAAGGACAGTCTCTATGGAGCTGAGCTGTATCACCTTGTTTTTATCATCGGCAGATGGCCATTAGTATACCACAAAGCAGAGTGGCAGTTCAATTGAGAACAAAATTGATTTCATTTCAATTTTGTTCTAGGGGCTTTTTAAAATTAATTTCCTCTAGAGCCATGAAATTCCAATTCCCGAGGAGGAGGGGAACTATAAAAAATCATTGCTATCATTATTAAAGCTTAAAGTTAAAAAAAAATGAAAGAAAAAACAGAAGAAATGGATTCTCCATCATATAAAAGCTTACTAGGTATATATATATATAAAGATAGAGAGCCTGATCTTAGTTGTATTTTCAAAGCCAAATCACATGAAAATATGTGGATTTTTTAAAGTAACAACTGACAAAAGTCTGTATTATAAAACTGTACATTATTCCTACAGGGAAAAGGAAAAAAAACACTCCAAATTTAAAGAAAGTGTTAAGTCCTTTAAAAGTATTCATTCTGGGAGACTGGTCTCTTACTCCCACAATGCTGGAACTGTTCAAAAGTTTATAGCACTTCATTTAGAACTATTTTTAGAACTAGTTTTTAAATCAAATAAACAACAAACAAACAAGCAAACTAGGCTCATTATTTTATAGTTCCATTTTGCTCTTGGCCAATGTAGAATTCTTAGTTTGAGAAATTCCCTATTCACACCATCTTTCCTGTTTTCTAAATATCAAGTCTAACCCCAAGGGAAGATTTACCATTACCCTCCCACCACCACCCCCACAAAAAATGGCCACTACTGAAGCTATTAACACACACACACACACACACACACACACAATCTAGGTAGAGTAACTGTACAGGTAATGTTTACAGTATTTTATTTTAAAAATCTTGTTATATTACTTTCTGGACACTAAAATAAGCTTTACATACACAGCAAATTGTCCTAATTAGACTCTCGGCTTTATTTAATTTTATCTAAAAATTTTATAGTATACTGAGTCAAAAAATACTTTTAACTAAACACAACAGCAGAGAACTCTTTTCAGCCATGCCAAGATAAATTTGAACACCAACCTGCTCACATGCAATTTGTATGATGAAATTTCTGAGAACAGAGTTGACAAAATAAACCAACTACAAAAGTTAAATAAATGCCCTTGCATGGTGTCACCCAAGGTGATGAGAGGAAATGTGATTTTGGGGAGAAAGCATACTAACTCTACTCATTTGTTTGCTCAACAGATTATTTATAATACGTCAAGTTCTACATCAGATCAAAAAGGAGAGAAGCAAGTAACCCATCTTCTGCTAGAACCCTTCATCACAGCACACTGGGATGTTAGGTAACAGAGATGTGTGCATGACTTGATCTGAGAGAACAAAGGGAGCAATTAACTTTCTGAGGGCAATGGGTAAAAGATTTACAGAAATTAACTAGGTCATAAAGGGAAAATTGGAATTTATCAAGTGAAAGAGATCAGAACAGCTTTCTAGGTAGAAGAATATCTTAGATAAAGGCAAGGAGGAAGAAGAGATAGGGAAGTTAGCTAAAAAATGAACTCTCTGTAGCTATGATGGGCTTCTATGAGGTCATGACGGGGCAGGGCTGAGAATGATGAAAAATGGTCAGATTGTAAAGGGCCATGGTAAGGAATTTGGATTTTATCATGGAGATACTGATGATCCTATAAGGCCATTAAAAAAAATTAACTTTAGATTTGGTTCACCGAATAAGTGGTGACGAGAAGTTAGAAGAAGAATTCAAGATGGTGGCGTGAGAGGTGAGATGGAGAGCTCCTCCCAAAATGACAAACAGTACAAAAATATAGTTAATTAATACAACTAACCTTAAAACAGCAACAAGAAAGAAGGCTGAACCAGACTACATATACACCTCACGAACAGAGCAGACCTCACGAAAAAAGGTAAGGTATGAAAGTCTTAATCTGGCAGAACCTAAGCCCTTCCCCCACCCCAGCTCACCCGCACGAGGAACAGAAATGGAGCAGGGGAGGGGGTGGAAGCCTGAGACTGCTGAACACCTAGCCCTGGAGATCTGCTTTGTGAGCAGAAACCTATGGTGTGTGGTGCTCTGGAGGTTGGGGAACTCGGACAGGCGGAGTGCTTGAGAAATTGACATTCCGGCCGTTTGCAGAGGAGGGGCTCCACATCCGGCAGCTCTGTGTCAGAGGAAAGGCAGGAAGCCTGAGAGGCTTCCTAGCAGCGAGAGGGCTGCTGAAGGGGCGGGGCTTGGGTGGAGCTTCCTGCACTGGAGAAGGGAGAGCTGGACCAGGTCAAGGTTGTCTGGGGGTGCCCTGCCCAGCTGGTTGGGAATTTTGAGATTCAGGTGCTCCATCCTCCTGGCTGACTACTCAGCTCCAAGGCCCCCCACTGTGACACGCAGCCCGCTGAACCTTCCTTCTACTCTGCCAGCACCAGTTTGCAAACTGGCAGTCACTGTACTGGCATCAGGCCAGCCAGAGGGAGGCCACGCCTACAACAGCTTCAGACAAAATGCACAGAGGCTTACAACTGTGTGCTTGGCAAACTGGCTCTGACACTGGAGACAGGCATTGCAAATGGGAATCAGGAAACAGATCTTTCCTCCCTCAGGGAACCAGCTCTGCTCCCCTAAAACCCCCAACCTCACTCTAGGGGCTGAGTAGCTCCAGAGACTGGAGCTTCTGCGCACCAGTGGGCACCACACAGAAATATGAAATGTCAAAAAGAACATGGTTCAGACCAAAATCTCACAAACCCCAGAAAGAGGGCTAAATGAAACCAAACACACTAATGTTCCTGAAAGAGTTCAAAATAAAAATTATAAAATTATAAACATGCTTATGGACATACAGAAAAATATTTAAAAACTCAGGAATGAATTTAAGTTGGAGTTTCCATCATTAAGAAATTCTGTATCTGGGATGGAGCTAGAGGGTATTATGCTCAGTGAAATAAGCCAAGACGAAAAAGACAAGTATCAAATGATTTCACTCATATGTGGAGTATAAGAACAAAGAAAAAAACTAAAGGAACAAAACAGCAGCAGACTCACAGAACCCAAGAACGGACTAATAGTTACCAACGGGAGGGACTGGGGAAGGTGGGTGGGAAGGGAGATATAAGGGGGAAAAAGGGGCATTATGATTAGCAGACGTAATGTTGGGGGGGACACGCGGAGGGCTGTACAACTCAGAGAGGACAAGTAGTGACTCTATAGCATCTCACGACACTGATGGACAGTAATTGTAATGGGGTTGGTGGGGGGGACCTGATGAAGGGGGTAGTTTAATCACCATAATATTGCACATGTAAATGTAGATAAATGATACCAAAATAAATAATAAAAAAAAGAAATTCCGTATCTGAAATAAAACATACAATGGAGGGATTTAAAAGCACATTACATGTAGTAGAAGACACGATAAATGGAATAGAAATTAGAAAAGAGGAATACAAAGAAGCTGAGGCACAGAGAGAAAAAAGAATCTCTAAGAATGAAAGAATATTGAGAGAACTGTGTGACCAATCCAAACGGAACAATATTCGCATTATAGTGGTATTAGAAGAAGAAGAGAGAGAAAAAGTGATAGAAAGTGTCACTGAGGAGGTAATTGCTAAAAATTTCCCCAATCTGGGGAAGATGATAGTCTCTCAAGCCATGGAGGTGCACAGATCTCCCAACACAAGGGACCCAAAGAAGACAACAATGGTAAAGATCAAGGATAAAGACAGACTTTTAAAAGCAGCTAGAGAGAGAAAAAAGATCACATACAAAGGAAAACCCATCAGGCTATCATCAGACTTCTCAAGAGAAACCTTACAGGCCAGATGGGAGTGGCATGATATATTTAATGCAATGAAGCAGAAGGGCCTTGAACCAAGAATACTCTACCCGACAAGGTTATCATTTAAATTTGAAGGAGGGATTAAACAATTCCCAGATAAGCAAAAGCTGAGAGAATTTACCTCCCACAAACCAGTTCTACAGTGCATTTTGGAAGGATCCTATAGATGGAAGTATTCCTAAGGCTAAATAGATGTCACCCAAGGGAAGACAAAGAGTACAGAATATGATTCATAACATACAAAGAGTGGAGGAGGAAGAAAAAGGAGGAAAAAAAAAAGAACCTTCAGGTTGTGTTTGTAATAGTGTACAAAGTAAGTTAAATTAGACTGTTAGATAGTAAGGAAATTGCCCTTGAACATTTGGTAACCACGAATCTAAAGGCTGCAATGGCAATAAGTACATAACTATCGATAATCACCGTAAATGTAAATGGTCTGAATGCACCAATCAAAAGACATAGAGTTACTAAATGGATAAAAAAACAAGTCCTATCTATATGCTGCCTACAAGACAAACACAGACTAAAAGTAAAGAGATGGAAAAAGATATTTCATGCAACTAATAGGGAGAAAAAAGCAGGCGTTGCAGTATTTGTATCAGAAAAAATAGACTTCAAAACAAAGAAAGTCACAAGAGAAAAAGAAGGACATCACATAATGATAAAAGGGTCCGTCCAACAAGACGATATAACTATTATAAATATGTATGCACCCAACACAGGATCACCTACATATGTGAAACAAATACTAACAGAATTAATGAGAGATATGGATTGCAAATGCATTCATTTTAGGAGACTTCAACACACTACTCACTCCAAAGGACAGATCAACCAGACAGAAAATAAGTAAAGAGACAGAGGCACTGAACAACATAGTAGAACAGATGGACCTAATGGACATCTATAGAACACTCCATCCAAAAGCAACAGGATACACATTCTTCTGAAGTGCACACGGAACATTTTCAAGTATAGATCATATATTAGGCCACAAAAAGAAACCTTGATAAATTCACAAAGATTTAAATTGTACCAACCATCTTCTCAGATCACAAAGGTATGAAACTAGAAATAAATTACACAAAGAAAATAAAAAAGCCCACAAACACCTGGAGGCATAATAACATGCTCCTAAATAAACAATGGATCAATGACCAAATAAAAACAGAAGTCAAGCAATATATGGAGCCAAATGACAACAATAATTCAACAACACAAAATCTGTGGGACGCAGTGAAGGCTGTGCTAAGAGGGAAATATATTGCAATGCAGGGCTACCTCAGGAAAGAACAATCCCAAATGAACAGTCAAGCTCACAATTAATGAAACTAGAAAAGGAAGAACAAATAAGGCCCAAAGTCAGTAGTAGGAGGGACATAATAAAGATTAAAGCAGAAATAAATAAAATTGAGAAGAATAATACAACAGAAAGAATCTATGAAAGCAGGAGCTGCTTCTTTGAGAAAATAAACAAAATAGATAAACTCCTACCCAGACCTATGAAGAAAAAAAGAGAGTCCACACATAAACAGAATCAAAAATGAGAAAGGAAAAATCACTATGGACACCACAGAAATACAAAGAATTATGAGAGAATACTATGAAAAATTATATGGTAACAAACTGGATAACCTAGAAGAAATGGACAACTTTCTAGAAAATACAACCTTCCAAGGCTGACCCAGGAAGAAACAGAAAATCTGAATAGACCAATTACCAGCAAAGAAATTGAATTGGTAATCAAAAAACTACCTAAGCACAAAACACCTGGACCAGATGGTTTCACTGCTGAATTTTATCAAACATTTAGTGGAGACCTAATACCCATGCTCCTTAAAGTTTTCCAAAAAGTAGAAGAGGAGGGAATACTCCCAAACTCATTCTATGAGACCAACATCACTCTAATACCAAAACCAGGCAAAGACACCACAACAAAAGAAAATTACACACCAATATCCCTGATGAACATAGATGCAAAAATACTCAAAAAAATATTAGCAAACCGAATTAAAAAATACATCAAAAAGATCATCCGTCATGATCAAGTGGGATTCATCCCAGGGATGCAAGGATGGCAAAACATTCGAAAATCCATCAACATCACCCACTACATCAATAAGAAGAAGGACAAAACCACATGATCATCTCCATCGATGCTGAAAAGGCATTTGGCAAAATTCAACAAAGTTGCAAGATACAAAATTAATACACAGAAATCTGTTGCATTCCTATACACTAACGATGAACTAGCAGAAAGAGAAACCAGGAAACCAATTCCATTCACTGTCGCATCAGAAAGAATAAAATACCTAGGAATAAACCTAACCACGGAAGTGAAAGACCTATACCCTGAGAATTACAAGACACTCTTAAGAGAAATTAAAGAGGACACTAATAAATGGAAATTCATCCCATGCTCTTGGCTAGGAAGAATTAATATTGTCAAATGGCCATCCTGCCTAAAGCAATCTACAGATTCAATGCAAACCCTATCAAAATACTTGCAGCATTCTTCAATGAACTAGAGCAAATATTTCTATAATTCATATGGAACCACAAAAGACCCCAAATAGCCAAAGCAATCCTGAGAAGGAAGAATAAAGTGGGGGGAATTACGCTCCCTGACTTCAAGCTCTACTACAAAGCCACAGTAATCAAGATAATTTGGTACTGGCACAAGAACAGACTCATAGACCAGTGGAACAGAACAGAGAGCCCAGATATAAACCCAAGCATATGTGGTCAATTAATATATGATAAAGGAGCCATGGATATACAATGGGGAAATGACTGCCTCTTCAACAGCTGGTGTTGGCAAAACTGGAGAGCTACATGTAAGAGAATGAAACTGGATTACTGTCTAACCCCATACACAAAAGTAAACTCAAATTGGATCAAAGACCTGAACGTAAGTCATGAAACCATAAAACTCTTAGAATAAAATATAGGCAAAATTCTCTTGGACATAAACATGAGCAACGTCTTCATGAATATATCTCTCTGGGCAAGGGAAACAAAAAGCAAAAATGAACAAATGGGACTACATGAAACTAAAAAGCTTCTGTACAGCAAAGGATACCATCAGTAGAACAAAAAGACATCCTACAGTGTGGGAGAATATATTCATAAATGACATATCCGATAAGGGGTTGACATCCAAATTATATAAAGAGCTCACATACCTCAACAAACAAAAAGCAAATAAGCCAATAGAAAAATGGGCAGAGGAGCTGAACAGACATTTTTCCAAAGAAAAAATTCAGATGGCCAACAGGCACATGAAAAGATGCTCCACATCACTAGTCATCAGAGAAATGCAAATTAAAATCACAATGAGACATCACCTCACACCAGTTAGGATGGCTGCCATCCAAAAGACAAACAACAACAAATGGTGGCAAGGATGTGGAGGAAGGGTAACACTCCTGCACTGCTGGCTAGGAATGTAAATTAGTACAACCATTGTGGAAAGCAGTATGGAGGTTCCTCTAAAAACTTAAAATAGAAATACTATTTGACCGAGGAATTCCACTCATAGGAATTTACCCTAAGAATGCAGCAGCCCAGTTTGAAAAAGACATATGCACCCCTATGTTTATCACAGCACTATTTACAATACCCCTGAAATGGAAGCAACCTAAGTGTCCATCAGTAGATGAATGGATAAAGAAGATGTGATATATATACACAATGGAATATTATTCAGCCATAAGAAGAAAACAATTCCTCCCATTTGCCACAGCATGGATTTAGCTAGAGGGTATTATGCTCAGTGAAATAAGCCAGGCAGAGAAAGACAAGTATCAAATGATTTCACTCATCTGTGGAGTATAAGAACAAAGAAAAAACTGAAGGAACAAAACAGCAGCAGACTCACAGAACCCAAGAATGGACTAACAGTTACCAAAGGGAAAGGGACTGGGGAAGATAGGTGGGAAGGGAGGGATAAGGGGTAAACAGGGCTATTACAATTACACACATAATGTAGCAGGGTTGGGGGTGGGGTGGTGGGATACAGAGAAGGCAGTGTAACGCAGAGAATACAAGTAGTGATTCTATAACATCTTCAGACTGTTAGCATGGTGGGTATTGAATTATTTTAAAATACTGAATCAGCCTTGCATTCCTGGAACAAACCCCTTGGTCTTGGTGTGTTGTTCTTTTTATGTATTGCTGGATTCAGTTTGCTACTTTTTTGTTGAGGATTTATGTATTTATATTCATGAGGGATACTGGTCTATAGTTTAATTTTTATGTACTCTCTTTGCCTAGATTTTGGTACCAAGGTAATACTGTCTCCATAAAATTAGCTCTTGCCTCTTCTATTTTTTGGAAGAGACTGTTCAGCATTGTGTTATTTCTTCTTTAACTGGTTGATAGAATTTGCAATATGCCTGGAGATTAGTTTTATGGAAGGCTTCTAAGGCCGGCTGCTTGTTTTTATCAATAAAATTTAATTCAAACATATCCACTCGGTTACTTATTATCCCTTAGAGTTTAAGGTATCTGTGGGTCCTACTGATGCCACTGTTATGCTGCTACCATTGTGGGACTATCTGGGAACTGGGGTATGACAGAAGAGAAGAAAATATATAGAAAGGAAACAGGACTTGTCCCACTCTGTGAATTAAGTGACATTTTCCCCATTCCTCATGCTAGAATTAGAGAGAGCTCTTTTTGTACTGACACCCTCTTTGGGGATTCATGCTGTCTGGCATCCAAGCTGGGGGATTGAAGGGAAACAAATTATAACTTTACCACCAGTTCAGGAGTACTGTGAGTTCTGTTCTTCTCCAATTTACCTGTTATTATTTACTTTTCAGAGATCTCATACAGGTTTTCCATTGCATTATGGTTTTAAAGCTGCACTAAGTGAGAGAGACAGGATGGAATGCTCTTACATCATCTCATATGGAACTGTAATTACTGTGCTTTTATATTTAAGTGTTTCAGTTTACTCCTGCTTTTAATTGGCATGTTTAGGCCGTTCTTTACTTTTTGAATACTTTGTTTTTTTAGAGTAGTTTTAGGTTTACAACAAAATTGATAAGGTACAAAGATTTTTCCAATCCCTCTGTCCCCACACATGCATAGTCTCCCCTATTATCAGCATCACTCATCAGAATGGTACATTTTTTATCAATGACGAACCTACACTGATGATATATCATAATCACCAAAAGTCTATAGTTTACCTATGGACATATTATATGGGTTTGGACAAATGTATAATGACATATACCCATCATTATGTCATACAGACTGTATTCACTGTCCTAAAGTCCTCTGTGCTCTACTTATTTGTATCCCCTACCTCTGGCAACCACGGATGTTTACACCATCTGCACAGTTTTGCTGTTTTCAGAATGTCATGTTGTTGGAATCACACAGTATGTAGCCTTTTCAGATTGGCTTCTTTCACTTAGTATTATGCATTTAAGTTTCCTCTCTATCTCTTCATGGCTTGATAGCTAATTTCTTTTTAGCAGTGAATAATATTCCACTGCCTGCAAGTACAGCCCACTCATATTTAATATAATCACCAATATGTTTGAATTTAAGTCTATCCTTATAGCACTTGTTTTCTCTTTGTCCATCTGTTTATTTTCAGATTTTCTTTTGAACTGAGTATTTCTTTCAGGATTCCTTTTTATATCCACTACTTGTTTACTTAGCTATATTTGTGGTTTGATTTTAGAATTTTTAGCTGTTGCTCTGGGGTTTACAATGTACATACTTAATTTATCACAGTTTACCATTAAATTCCTTTGTGTACAGTTTAAGCACTTCACAATATATTGCCATTTTCTCATTAATTTCTTTATCACTGCCATACATTTTATGTCTCCATATTATTATTATTTTTAAAGTCAATTATCTTTTAAGCAATTAAAAAATGAGAAAATAAAGGCTTTTCTATATACTCATACACATTTACCGTTTCTGGCATTTTCCATTTTTTGTTTAGATACAAGTTTCTCTTTGGTGATATTTTCCTTCCACTTGAAGAACTTTAATATATCTTATACTGCTGGACTGTTGGCAATGAATTCTTTTAACATTTTCTTCTGGGAAAGTTTTTATTTAGTCTTCATTTCTGAAATGTATTTATTCTAGATTCTTTTAGCACTTTTAAAGTGTCATTTGATAACTGTTTGGCTTACACGGTTTCTGATGAGTATTCTGAAGTTATCCTTTCTTTGTTCGTATCTTTATGTTTCTTTTTTCTCTGATTGATGTTAATTTTTTTTTTAGTATCACTATTTACAAGCAATTTGTTTACAATGTCTTGGTGTTGTTTTCTTTGTGCTGATCCCACTTGGGATTCACTGAGTTTTTTAAATCTGGGTTGTAGTTATTACCAAATGTAAGAAATTTTGGCCATTATTATTTCTTCAAATATATTTTCTGCCCCTGTTACTTCCAGGGACTTCTATTACCACATTTAAGTTAGAGTGCTTCAAATTTTCCCAAGGTTACTGTGGATACAATTCATTTAAAAAATCTTTTTTCCGCTATGTTTCATTTTTGGTACATTTTATTGCTGCAACTTCAATTCACTGATCTGTTCTTCTGCCATTAATTCCGTCAAATGACATTTTCACTTCAGATATTGTTCTATTTGAATTTTAAATTTCTTCTCATAGTCTCCTATGTTCATATAAAAGTAGTTATAATATGTTACAACATGCTTCTATGAAAATTCCATCATTTCTGGGTCTGTTTCTATCAACCAATGTTTTCCTGAATTAGATATTTGATTGAAAGCTGGCCATCATGAATTTTATGCTGCTGAGTGTCTGAGTACTGTTGTTTCCTTCTGTTATCATTAAAGCTATCTGCAGGCTTGTTTTTTTTTTCCTTTCAAGGCTTGTTTTTAAGCTCTGTTAAGGAGTGCACAGAGTAGCCTTTACTCTAGGGATAGTTTATGCCCACAGTTAAGCTATGGTCCTTCTGGAATCTCTACTGAATAGATCCAAAAGAAATCCCCATTCTAATTGGATGAGCCTTGAATACTCTACAGGTCTGTATAAACTCTGAGTACTGTTTGGCTTACAGCTGCCCCAGCTGCTTTGCCTGACCTCAGGTATTTCATCCTACATATGTACATCTTAATACTCACCTAAAACTCAAGGGGATGGCTATGTATATTTCTAGAGCTCTTTTTCTGATTAACTTGCCCTCTTTAGTACTCAGCCCCTAACTTCTGGCTTCTAGTCATCAAAACCACCATCAGGCACTTAGCAGAGTTGGAAAAAAAGTATTTTATCTACTTATCTAATCCTTTCTTTATTTTTCCATAGCTGAGAATGACCCCATTTTTTTACTTTGAAATCCTCCTTTCAAATGTTTCCTCAGGTTGTGCTGTTTTAGGTGATTCTAATAGTTTGTGATGTATTGGCCTTACTATTTAAATACGAGTGGATACACAGTGGCAGTCAAAGAAATACAGGATGCAGATGGAGCACAGGCAACATTAGAATCACACCCCTTCACAGTATTCTGACAAAGCTGAATCAATTACTCTAAGGATTACTGGGTAAAGAATAGGATTTCAAAATTCCACTAGATATCAAATAATATTTTGTTGTTATTAGGTAGAAGAAAATTCAAATGCCATCTTAAGATTAAAACATGAATGAATTAGTACTGCCTTTAAAATCCTAGCATTAAGACAACAAAATGGTTACAGAAGAAAACATTTTCAAGTTTCCATACATCAGTCCAAATACTAGAGCTACACAAAAACATAACAAAAAGTGAGGATGTGAAAGGATTTAATTGTATTTGTATTTGCCAAATTTCAGTTATGCTGTGCTCAAATTTTCTGAAGAGAAAATGACACCATCTACACCATGTAGGTTTTATTTCCATAGCACTGCAACCTCAAAGTGAAAAAATGACAAGATGCTGCTTTAGTCGAATAGTGTTTATTTGCATCTACTAAATTCAATTCATGCAAGAGTGAAACCAAAATTGTATTACAATTTTATGAAATATTTTAAACATACAGAGAATAACATTATGACCACTTAAGACTTACCACTCAGCTTTGTTAAATCTTAACATTCTGCAAGTTACTTCAATTTTTAGAAGAAATAGTTCAGACATATGACAATGAAACCCCTTTGCAGCTTTCCCTAACTCCTCTCCTTCACCAGAGGTAACCACTAAGCCAAATTCATCGGTCATCATTACCAGGTGCTGCTTCTTACTTTTTACTATGTGTGTGTGTAATTATTTTACATGGTTTTGAACTTCACATAAATTGTATATTGTAGGAGTCATACTGCAATTGTTTTTTGCTCAATGTTCCTTTGATAGAAATATAATTTATATAATAAAATATCATTTATTTTACCTGCTGTAGAGATTTTATTGTATGCAACTATCATATATGTTGATCTGTCTTCTGTTGATAGACATTAAGGTTACTTGCAATTTTTCACTTCTAAAACCATACTGTTGTGAAGCTTCCTGTAAACAGGTTGTGGGAGATTCTGTATAGGAAAATACATGTCTAGGAAAAAAATTATGTGGTTGCAGGGATGATACATCTAAACTTGATGGTGTCAAACTATTCTGTCAAGTTGTATCAATTAAGACTAACAGCATAAGAGTATAAAGGTTTCCTTTGGATACATTATTTCAAGAATTCAGCACTGTTAAATTTTATTAATTTTTTCCCATAGTGAAGGATGAGAACCAGTGTCTTATAATTTTAATTAGCCTTCCTCTGAGTTACTAGTGTGATGCAGAGTTATTGTTTCTCTGAAGTTTGTTGTACATGCAGCTTTTCTACAGCCAGGAGGCTTTCAATAAAGGTGGGACAAGAAGATTTACATGTAATAAGTTTAGATTAAAAAACAGAAAGTTAAAAGATGCTCCACATTGCTAATCATCAGAGAAATGAAAATTAAAACCATAATGAGATATCACCTCACACCAGTGAGGATGGCCAACATCCAAAACACAAACAACAACAAATGTTGGCAAGGATGTGGAGAAAGGGGAACCTTCCTACACTGCTGGTGGGAATGCAAATTAGTTCAACCATTGTGGAAAGCAGTATGGAGGCTCCTCAAAAAACTCAAAATAGAAATACCATTTGACCCAGGAATCCCACTCCTAGGAATTTACCCTAAGAATGCAGCAGCCCACTTTGAAAAAGACATATGCACCCCTATGTTTATCGCAGCACTATTTACAATAGCCAAGAAATGGAAGCAACCTAAGTGTCCATCAGTAGATGAATGGATAAAGAAGATGTGGCACATATACACAATGGAATATTATACAGCCATAAGAAGAAAACAAATCCTACCATTTGCAACAACATGGATGGAGCCAGAGAGTATTATGCTCAGTGAAATAAGCCAAGCCGAAAAAGACAAGTACCAAATGATTTCACTCATATGTGGAACATAAGAGCAAAGAAAAAAAAAACTGAAAGAACAAAACAGCAGCAGACTCACAGAACCCAAGAATGGACTAACAGTTACCAAAGGGAAAGGGACTGGGGAGGATGGGTGGGAAGGGAGGGACAAGGGGGAAAAAGGGGCATTACGATTAGCAGACGTAATGTTGGGGTGGGCGCAGGGAGGGCTGTACAACTCAGAGAAGACAAGTAGTGATTCCACAGCATCTCACTATGCTGATGGACAGTGACTGTAATGGGGTTGGTAGGGGGGACCTGATGAAGGGGTAGTTTAATAACCATAATGTTGCATATGCAATTGTAGATTAATGATACCAAAAAAAAAGTTTCTATCATCAAATTCTAACTTTTGGAGCTAAGCATTGTAGGTATATAAGAACTATAGATGCTTATATAAATGATTAATGATATATAAAACAAAGGAATATAGAAGTGGACCAGATAGCATTGGCAAGATTTTTTAAGAAAGGAGGAGGTAAAGTCACAGCATTCTAGACAAATATATTTTGACTACAATAACTACTGAATGACATTCCCTTTAATTTATACTTTACCTCTGTTGGTGATATTTCTCATTAGTCACTTAGGAAATGAAAATATTTTATTTTAGTTATATTTGCAACTTGGTAAATACTAGTAATTGTTCAAGGAAAAGTTTTTATAATTATTTTGTCACACTCAAAATAAGAGATACATAATATATCACATATATTTTTTTAACTTGCAGAAATTAGATCTAAATAAATTTTCTTATATTACTTTTTAAAAATTACTTTTCTAAGGAAAGAATATGCCATCTAAAATTTATGTTGTTGTACCTTAGCATCTGTTATATTGCTTCAAATACAGTGGACATATAAAAAGGGGTCACAGAATGAATGAATATTGTTTGCTTCAGAATGAATAAGGCATTTCTCCACCACCTCCCTTTCTTACCTGCTTTAACTGAAAATGGCTTTTCCAGTAGAAATACTGTTTGTTTCCAGTGTGTTTTGGTACTCTGGGGTCCCGTAGAGAACATGACCTGCATTGGTAGAGTTCAAAAGTATCTTATGAAGTACAAGATTTTTAATATCATGGTACATTAATCTACTACATCAAATACAAGCTCCAACTGTTTACAACAGCAAAATGCTTATGATCAAACACCTTGGGGGCACAAAAATAAAATACAATGTACTTCACATAATTAATTCTTACTGAGACAACTCATGATACTTACCCTGTAGTGACAATTCTTCTCAAAATATATATCAAAGTAGCCAGCAACTGCCTGTGTAAAAAGAAAAAAAAAAGAACTATACATAATTACCAAACTAATTACATGACATAATGAATTATTCAGTCTTTTAAGACATGGCAAATCATATATGGTTTTAAGTTAAGGTTTCATTTCAAAACCTTAAATTATGGCAAGTCACTATTTTTCCTGGAAAAGATGTTTTAAGTAAAAATAAAGTAATATAATTTGGCTTTTTCCCACAGAAACAACATAATAATAAGGGTAACAAGGCTAATCAAGTAACGAGTATGTGCTTTATAGGAAAAATGACCATGAAGGTCAATTGAAAAGCCCCATGCCAATCAAGACTTTGCCACTGAGATGCTGCAATGTGAATTAAGCCCCAATCTTGGACCCTCCACCTGTAGTCAAGCCTCCAGAAAACCGCAGCAGCATGAGAGACCCCAGAGGAGGGCAGCAGAATGACTAGTAAATAAGTCTTTAGTAAATAAGTTCAGTACATATTGCAGAATTGTAAACCAATAAATCTAAATGATCCTGACTTCAAGTCACTAAGTTTTGGCGTGGTTTGTTATACAGCAATAATAACTAAAACACACTATTTTCCACAAAGCCAGTTCATTTAATTTCTTCTATCTCATGCATCAAATTTTAAAGCAAGGCACTAAGAATATTTTTGAGATGAGATCAATTAAATTTTTACATGTTGTATTCTTTTCTGGAAATAAAATAAAAATAAATAGTTTTCAAAGAAAACGTATATTTCAGCAAACAACCAAAGGAGACTCCAAAGTAACTCTAAGGGTTACAATCATAGTACAAAAAAGTCTCTAAAAGAAATGAAACATATTCAGTTGAATATATAACTTTCATTTCTTTTTGTTTAAAATTTAAATGATACCATTCCTTCCTTTCTTTCACTAATGGGACTAGCTTTAATCTAATTTAAAAACTGGCATTAAATAAAGCTTATAAAGTGTTAAAAATCACATGCTAATTATTGAAAAATCACTATAATTTGTGTACTCTACAGCATGTGCTGAGAATGTGAAGTTTTATTGATCTGTAGGGTTAATACGGATTGTGTCCAAGCCAAACTCAGTATTTAACCTTGAGGTTCATTATACTTTAGATACCGAGAGACCTGAAATACTATACATATTTTTTCTATTTTGCCCAATAGAATTATAAAGTAATGCAGTACTCAGCTACAGATTGTTCTAGAAAACCATGTAGTTAATCAGAATAGTTCTAAAACATAACTTTTTTCAGTTGATTTCCTGATACTCCTCCATAAATGAATTCAACTGTTTTCTTAAATTTATTCCTGTATGCCTATCTTGTTCACCACTGTATCTCAGTGCCCAGAACAGTGCCTGGCCTATAGTACACAATAAATATTTGCTCTATGAATGTGCTTATTATATATAACACTATTACCGTACTTACCAGACTATATTATAGTTCACCCTATCACACTGCAATTTATTTAAGAGCAAAGCCTATGAGTAACTCATATTTCTATGCCCCTTACTCAGCACAAGTTTGTTATATATATCAAGTTCTCAAAAATTTTTTAATTTTTTAGTCTTCCATTTCTTAAATATAGCTAGCCTTATTATATAATCAGTATAATTTTAAATCATTGAATAAACTACATTTAGATGCAACTAATAATTTTCAACTCTGAAAAAAAATGGAGAATGTGTGACAAATATGGGGAGGACAGAGCTAGAGAGCTAAGAGAGCTACTCCTATGTATGAGCCTGCACAAATATCATCCTAACCCCTGAACCCCACAGCTTGGGTTAGATCCAAATGAACATAACAAAGGCTGAGAACTGAAGTAAAATCTGAATCACTGGTTCAAGTCTTAGGATCCTGAATAACCTCTTAGGAAAAACCCAAACCAACAAGTAAAGGCTTAAAAAACTAAACTGAGATTTGAAAAAAGTGTATAAGTAGTCTAATCCCTAAACTGTGTATGTGCAGGAGAGACCCAAAACAGAATAACAAACATTTAGAGAATGGAAATGAGATTTGAACTATTGTCTGCCCAGACACCACTGACACAATTTATGTTTTACTTTAACTGGGCTGACTGCCGATAACATCAACATTCTCCAGATGGTTATAACATAACCAATAGTCCACACAACACAACATATACAACCATCCAGAATGCAATCCAAAATTACTCAATACACAGAGAACCAGAAAAATGTAACCAACTCACAAGAAGAAAAGACAATAAAACAGTTGCCAACTCTGAAATTTCCAGATGCTGATACTATGAGACAAAGACTTTAAAGCAAGAATTATAACTATGCTGATATGAGGTAACAGAAATGGGGTAATTCAATTCAAATGAATCAAAAAATAGGAATTCTCAGTAGAGACATAGAAACTAATTTAAAAAATGGAAATTTGAGAACTGAAAATACAATAAATGAAACAGGAAATTCCTGGACCAAATTGCAGGATGGAGATGACAGAGGGAAAAAATAAATTCAGTGGATTTGAAGATAGATCAATAGAAATTCTCTAATTCGAACAATCTAGGAAAAAAAGATTGAAGTAAAATACACAGACCCTCAGGGACCTATGGCTCTAACATGCATGTAATTAGAGGTGCAGATGGGGGGAAAAAAAGATATTGGAGCAGGGAAAAGACCTTTACAAATTCTACACCCAGCAAAAATATCCTTCAGAAATGAAGGCAAAATAAAGACACTTCCAAGAAATGGAAAACTGAAAGAATTCATTGCCAACAGAATTTGTAGAAGGCATTTTAAAAGAAGTTCTTTAGGCTGATGGACAATAATACCCATTAAAACTATCAAAAATATCAGAAGAAATATAAAAAATAATAGAACAATAAAAATGATAAATAGTTGGGTAAATGAAAGACCACCTTTTTCTTGAATTTCTTTAAAATATGAAAGGCAAATATAACATCATCTGGTGGGGTTTTCAATGTATGCACACATAATCACCAAGATCAGTGTAGGGAGTGGTAGGTAAGAGAAGGAAGGGTGAAATCCCACCAATATATACAAGTGTTTATAAATTTTGGAAGTGAAGAAGGCTTTTTAAGCATCACACATAAAATAGAAACTTAATATAAGGGAAATTTAAACTTTATTACCAAAATTAAAAGACAAAGAAATTTAAAAGTATTTGTGATCTATATAGTTGTCCTTTGTACATTAAGCTACTACAATTAAGAAAACAATAACTAAAAGAAATTAACAAATGACAAAGCAGGAAATTTATAAAAGAAAGAGCAGAGGATATTTATTAAGCATGTGAAAACAATGCTTGACCTATTCAAAAAAAAGTGAATTGAAACAACCAGATACAATTTTCCTTGGTTATATTGGAGAAAACATTTTTATAATGATAATATCCACAGGCAGTGGTGAAAGTGGCATGCATGTTGGAAAAGAAACTGAAATAATTTTTCTGGAGGGAACCTAGCAGTACATATTAAAAGATAAAACATCTGTATAAAAAAGAAGTCTGATACAAAATAATGCATATGATCTGATTTCACTTATATACAGAAAATTCAAAAACAGCAAAACTCACATAAGTGTTACAGGTCTGGACAGAATTACCCTTGCAGTAGGGTAGAAACTGGGAGGGTTTACATGGTGGACACCTGGTTTCTGGTAATGTTTTTTAAGCTGAGTGCTAAATACATAGTGGCTATTCCTTTGTGCAATTTTATCAAACTACACTTATGATTTATGCAGTTTTCTGTTTTGCAAGGATATGCTATGCAGTCAATTAAAATGTTTATGTAATGTAATTGACCCAGTAATTCTAAACTTTCAAAAAACTATTCTATGGAAATTACTAAGTATCCTTCCAAATATTTAGCTATAAGATGTTAATTTTAGCCCAAATTTTCAACCAGTGACCAGTTACTAAATCATAATACTTCTATATACTGGAATACCATTTGGCCAAAGTAATCCTGAAGATAAATATTTGGAAAAACAGTCACAATACACCATTACGTGAAAAGAATAGTATGTATATTACGGTCATTTATTATATGTTATGCAAACATTGAGTATATATGCATGTATTTGGAAAGATTTAACAAGCTATTCAAAGTAGGTGATAGATTTGGAATATTCACATTCTTTATGCTTAGCTATATTTATATTTCCCATAAAAATGAACAGCTTCTATTGTAATTTATTTTTAATAATATTTGAGTTAAATGATCTATAGTATTGCATGGAGAGGCACTCAATTCAACTGTTTTACTTTTCTGTCAGTTCCCTTAGTGACTCCCTCAATTCATTCATCTCTGGACCCCCAACAGCTAGGGCAGTGGCTAACATGTAATAGCAACTAAATAAATTTGAAAAAAAAAAAGAACGACTAGTTTTTTTCCAACTAGTAACTAAACAAAAATAACATTCTCCAATGATAGATCAGCAAAAGCAAACTGAAAAAAGAAAGTAGAAAAGATGTAAATAGAATGGTTGCAGTAATAAGAAATTGCCAAACTATATGAAAACATTAAGAAAGCTTTTAGAAAGTGGGTTTTCATGGGGGGGTTTACTTTACAAATATTCTTTAAGGCATACATGTTTTATATACAACTTACAGTCTATGTTACCAAAAAAGAAAGTGGAAAAAAATCCTGACAAGCTAATAAAACCTTTTGTGAAAACAAATTCATTTTCAGAAAATGTGACCTGAATTTGAAATATTTAAAATACATGGAGTGAAATATCATATATTTAACTCTGGTGACACACTGACTGGCAATATGAATTTAGTAGAACACTTGTAGAATTATAATATAGATCTTAGTGAAGAGGAGAGGCTGATATACAAGTTTTCAACAAAAAGTAAAATTTTTTTAATTTGAGAATACAAAGATATTTTAGAACTATCTTCCAATCCCCAAATCCAACTATCAATAAATTTAGTTAAAAATCAAAGAAACTTACCCTTATTGGTTACCAAAAAATACAGTGTAAGAAATACTGGATAGTTTGGGGGTAACCAAGAAACAGTTTATAAGTCTCAAGAAAAATAAAAATGAAAGACAAATTAATTCTGATTACGAGAAGTTGGCACGGATCTATGACAAAGATAAACGTGAAATCACATCTATTTTACAAGTTCCTTTCAAATGCATAGTATCTTCATCATATCTTCAACTCCTCATTGCATATTTACCTTCCTAATGATGTTTGGTTGAGGATAATACTAAATCAGTTCCACAGCACCATTATGCAAAAGCATAAGGATTAGTCAGGAAGAAATTCATTTGTGACTAAAAATTATGTGCAGATAATCTAATCATAAAACAGCATTCACATAACTGAGAAAGTGCAAGAAACACTTGCTCTGAAAAACCAAAGCGAATTTTTGGGTTTAAAATGGGCATTTCCCTCAAAAACAAGCAAGGCCCAGAATGTCACATAAAGGGAAAGGATTTCCCCACCACCCCTGCAAAGTAATCTTTAATAATTAAACATAGAAATCAGGACAAATTGAAATATAGTCATATAAACCAACTGAACTATGATTAGTGTTTTTATGTCTGCCAAGCCATTTTATCCAATCAAATATGATGTCAGCCGATTTGGGGACAAACTATTTTGCTGCAGAACATAAACATGCCACCATTGTTCAACTACAGTTTAACCGCCTTGTTACCATCACTTTGACAGGCTATTTCTAGGTCTTTCAAATGTTAATTTCAATGAACTTACATTCTCTCTCTGGAAGTCATTCAAATATAAGAATAAACAACAACCCTAGGAAATTGAAGATGATGACTAATAGACAATGGTAATAAATAACTGGAACACAGCTTGACATGTGCTTGAAAAAGATCAGATAGGTTAGAAGCCTTGACCACAGAATAAATTCCCTTTTGTTTCCCATATATATCTTGTCAGGGGCAACAGGAACTGCTGGGGAAAAAATAAGCATTAAAATCAAATATCTGTAGGAGCTGGGTTAATCTGTAAAGGCAAGGTCAAGAATAAATAAAATTTCACTGAATTACATCACAGAATAATTTTAGTTATCAAGTCCCTTGGGCTGAGAGAAGCGAGAATGAGGGCTAACTACGAGCAACAATGAAGAAAAAAGAAAACAGACTGAAAGCAAAATACATGCAGACAGTAAATTTCTGGGGCAGTTTAATTACACTTGTCATTTGGTGAGCATCCTCCACAATTACTTGGAAGCACATAGGAAAATAACACAGACATGTAGCTTTGGTGCACATTTTAAATACTCTTAAACATTAGAATACAGTTTCTAAATGAATGAGCTGTTCATCTCTTTGTGGATTTCACAAAAAGGAAGAAAATGACTCATAGCATTTGTAAATTGAATCATTTAAAAATCTGTTTTAAGCTACATTTTGCTTTTTTATCCCGTACACATAAAGGTAGATGCAGTTCATTTTATATGTGCTCATTTGAAGAACAATTAATTGGCATAAAAATGAATCGCTTTCTCATGTATTTTGGTGTGATGAGTATTTCTTTAAAGAGGACACATCATGTGGTACGTTAACAGGATGGCAGCCAATGAAATCAGATCAGACTAGACCTTATGAGGAAGAAGGAAATTAAAAATTATCATTATCACTATCACCTGCAGGGAGTAATTTATCATTCTGTTCTTCATTGGTATCATGTTCCAACAGCGTGTGGTTACAGCAGATACAATTAGGCAGCTGGCCACAGAAGTAGGAGGATAATGTGCTTTTGATGGAGTTTATCCAAGCATGGAGATAGAGTGCTTGTAATCCATGCAGAGAATCACTATAACAAAAACACAATCCATTTTTTGTTGGACTATTTCTTTCAAAATCTTAATATGGAATTCAAAAGCCAACTGATGATGAGTCTAAAGCAAGTAAAGAAAGAGTAAGAAGGTAATGCATAAAAAATGATTATTATAGCTTATATCAGATGCAAATACAAACATAAGCCATACAAGCTGCTGCATAAAGAGCATGAACTCTGCTAGTGATAACTGGTATTTAAATTAAGACATAATCAACAAATATAAAAATTTTTTATTTTTCTCCCAATATTAACTATTCCTTGAATTATGGACTTTCTTTCTTCAATTACTTTTCTATTTTGTCCCAGGAGAAAATTTGCATCTTTTATTTCCTTTATGATTCCTCTAGGGAACAATACACATTAAGTGCCATATACTTCCCAAGGGATATTGCCAAATCGAGTAGTGTTTAGCAACAGACCAAGCAATATGGGAAGTAACAAAACAGACAATAGGACTAAAAATATTTAAAGGCATTTTTACTGGAAAACTCAATGTAATTAATTTTGATCTACTTAAAATATTCCCAGATTATAAGTGAAATTCCTTTTAAATTTGCTTAGATTGCTCCCTTGTAATTTCAAATTTGCTTATTTAAGTGATTAAAAAAATTTTTTTTTCTTTTTATATAATTTATTTTATTATCATTAATCTACAATTACATGTACAATATTACAGTTATTAAACTACCCCTTCATCAGGTACCCCCCTACCAACCCCATTACAGTCACTGTCCATCAGCGTAGTGAGATGCTATAGAATCACTACTTGTCTTCTCTGAGTTGTACTGCCCTCCCCGTGCCCCCCCAACATTACATCTGCTAATCGTAATGCCCCTTTTTCCCTCTTATCCCTCCCTTCCCGCCCATTTTCCCCAGTCCCTTTCCCTTTGGTAACTATTAGTCCGTTCTTGGGTTCTGTGAGTCTGCTGCTGTTTTGTTCCTTCAGTATTTTTTCTTTGTTCTTATACTCCACATATGAGTGAAATCATTTGATACTTGTCTTTTTCGGCTTGGCTTATTTCACTGAGCATAATACCCTCTAGCTCCATCCATGTTGTTGCAAATGGTAGGATTTGTTTTCTTCTTATGGCTGAATAATATTCCATTGTGTATATGTACCACATCTTCTTTATCCATTCATCTACTGATGGACACTTAGGTTGCTTCCATTTCTTGGCTATTGTAAATAGTGCTACAATAAACATAGGGGTGCATCTGTCCTTTTCAAATTGGGCTGCTGCATTCTTAGGGTAAATTCCTAGGAGTGGAATTCCTGGGTCAAATGGTATTTCTATTTTGAGTTTTTTGAGGAACCTCCATACTGCTTTCCACAATGGTTGAACTAATTTGCAGTCCCACCAGCAGTGTAGGAGGGTTCCCTTTTCTCCACATCCTCGCCAACATTTGTTGTTGTTTGTGTTTTGGATGTTGGCCATCCTCACTGGTGTGAGGTGATATCTCATTGTGGTTTTAATCTGCATTTCTCTGATGATTAGCGATGTGGAGCATCTTTTCATGTGCCTGTTAGCCATCTGAATTTCTTCTTTGGAGAAGTGTCTATTCATGTCCTCTGCCCATTTCTTAATTGGATTATTTGCTTTCTGTTTGTTAAGGTGCATGAGTTCTTTATATATTTTGGATGTCAACCCTTTATCAGATATGTTTTTTATGAATATATTCTCCCATACTGTAGGATGTCTTTTTGTTCTACTGATGGTGTTAAGTGATTTTATTTTAAGAAGAAGGGTTCACCACATCAGAGCCCAAAACCCAAGTACTCTAATTCTGACATTTCATAAATTGATACCTTACATGCCCCACATTTCTTCTTAGCTATAAACACAAGACATTATTGTTTTGTACATTTGGGATTCACTGAGGGTCACTAATGTTTTTGCTTTGAAAAACCTTTTAAAGTGTAATGTACACTCAGAGGAGTGCACACAAGTGTACATCATGGTGACTTTCAAACAGAATACAGCTGTGAAACCCACACTCAGATCAAGAAGTAGAATATTCCAGCACTCTAGCAATCCCCCTTATGCACCCAGCCAACCCTACGCACCTCCATGCACACAGGTTAACTACTATCCTGATTTCTCCTCCACCCACAAGCTTATGGAGATAAAGTTGACCTATTACATTGTGTAAATTTAAGGTGTGCAATGTGTTGACTTGATACCCTTGTATATTGCAAAATTATTACCTCCATAGCATTAGCTAACACCTCCATCATGTCATATAATTATGATTCTTTTTTGTGGTGAGAGCATTTAAGATCTACTATCTTAGCAACTTTCAAGTACATAATCAATATTATTAACTATAATCACTATGATGTACATTAGATTTTCAGAGCTTATTCAGTTTTTACACTTTGGACATCTCCTCATTTTTCCCACCCTACAGCCTGTGTTTCTGAGTTTGGCTTTGTTAGATTCCACCTATGAATGATACCATATAGTATTTGTCTTTATCTGACTTATATTTCACTTAGCTTAATGCCCTTAAGGTCCATCCATGTCCCAAATGGCAGGATTCTCTCTTTTTATGGCTGAATAATATTGCATTGTGTATATATATCCCACAAGTCTTTTATTCATTTATCTGATAACAGACACTTAGGTTCCACATCTTGGCTATTGTGAGTAATGCTGCGATGAACATGGGAGTGCAGATACTGCTTTAAGATCCTGTTTTCATTTCCTTTGGATATATATCCAGAAGTGGGATTGCTAGAAAACACAGTAGTTCATTTTTAATTTTTGGAGGAAGCTCTGTACTGTTTTCTATAATGGCTGTACCCATTTACATTCCCACCAACAGTGCACAAGGGTTTCTTTTTCTCCACACCCTAGACAACATTTGTTATCTCAATACTATCCTTATTTCTAAGAGCAGAGATTCACTTTCCCTATTAAATACTTCAACATAAATGGGATCATACATCATGTATCCAGCTTATTTTCCTTATTGTTTTTGAGATTCACTTATATTGTTGCATATTACCTAAACACTTACATGGCTGTAAGGTTTATGTGACTATATGATTTATTTATCCAGTCGTCTGTTGACAGGCATTAAGTAATTTTAAGTTGAGGCTTTTATGAATAGTGCCATGAACTTTCCTTTATGAGCATGTCTTTTGGTAAACATATGTACTCATACTGTTGGGTATATATCTAGTAGTGGAACTACTGGTATGGCATATTTACAACTTTTGTTAATCTTTATTTTTTGCTGTATTTCTGGCCTTCCATCAGGGATCATTTTCTGTTTGCTTGAATACCGTTTAGGATAGGTTTGCTGGGACAAATTCTCTCTCTTCTTAATTTTCACTTCTAAAAGATATTTTAGTTGGGTAAATTTCAGGGTTGGCAGTTATTTTCTTTCAGCACATTGAGGATGTCATCACTGAATTATGTTCTGTCTTTTTCTCAATTCTATTGTTTTTGTTGAGAAGTCATCTATTTACTGCCCCTTTAAAGATAATTCTAATGTTTTACTCAGAGCCCCATGACAGCTTTTAAGATTTTGTCCTTGGTTTCTGTAGTTTTGCCAGGATGTATATAGGAGTGGATTTCTTCTTCCTCTTTTTAAATCAGGTATAATTCACATACCATAAAAAATTTTCCTATTTAAATAAACTGTATAATTCAATGATTTTTTAAAAGTATACTGAGTTGGGCAACCATATCATAATCTAATTTTAGAACACTTTTATCACTCAAAAAGAAACCCTAGAAACCCTGTATCCATTCCCCATCTCATCAGCACCCCATCTATAAATTTGCCTATTGTGAACATTTCATATAAATGGAATCATACAAATGGAATCCTTTTGTGGTTGACCTCTTTCACTTAGCATAATGTTTTCAAGGTTCATCCACATTGTAGCATGTATCAGTACTTCATTCTGCCTTATGGCCAGATAATATTTCATTGTATAGATATACCACATTTTGTTTATTCATTCTTCAGGGGATGGATGTCTGGATTACTTCCATCTTTTAGCTATTATGAATAATGCTGCTAATGAACATTCATGTACAAGTGACATGTTTTCATTTCTCTTGGGTATTTACCTAGAAGTGGATGGATTTTTTAAATTAATCCCATTCAGATTATGTTGTGCTTCTTGAATTTGTAGCTCACTATTTTTCATCTGTTTTGGAAAATTCTCAACCACTATCTCTTCAAATATTGTTTAAAATATTCTCACCTCCTTTCCTTTGGCACTCCCATTTAATCATGTATCAGACCTTTTCTTATATACTCTACCTCTTGGCTTTCCCAAAGTCTCATCCTCGTATCTCACCAGGTTTCCTTCTGGATATCTCCTTCTAAGATCTAGTTCAATATCCTCTCTATACCAGTGTATTAAGATCGGCTGCTAAACTCATCTTTTCTTCAATTTTAGAATATCTGGTTCCTTTTCAAATCTGTATTATTTTAAAAGACTTTCCAATTCTTTGTTTGAAATTTGCAATTTTTTTGTCCTTAGTAAGCATAGATGAAGTCTGTATGTAATAGGTCTAATATCTGGAGCACCTGGAGCTTTATTTTTATTGCCTACTGCTTCAGAAGGTTCTGGATTTATGTTGTCTAGTGTCCTTGTGTGACTGATTCATTTTGATTATGTTGTCAACACTGTTATCTGAAAAACTATCTGTAGAAATAATGTCAGACCCATAATAATAATCTTCTAGAAAGAATCTTTGTTTCTTCAAAGAACCTAAGGGTGCTGACAAAAACCAAGATCATCTTAGTCTAATAACAGGTGCGGGTCAAACTGCACTATTTCCAGAATCTCTTGCCTGGCTTTAGTTCATCTCCACACAATAGGTGTTTCCAAGGGGTGGAGAGAAGTAGTCCACCTCCATATGAATAGGTAATTATAGGGGCAAGCAAGGGCTTATCTGGACCAGAGAGGTTGGGTGGGGCCTCTTCTTCTGCAGCCTGGTCAAGAGTGACACAGCACTGCAGAAGGTGGACTGCTTGTAAGAACTAAATGGGTTTCTCACACTTTGTTTCTCCCTTTGACTGATTTCAAAGGTATTTTGCCCTGGTATTTCCCCCCTGGAGTAGGGTTTGAGAATTTCCTGAACCACCCAGATGATTTGAAGCTGGGCTTGCAATCCATTCAAGGGCTCATTTACCTCTGTTTGACTCTGTTCTTGAGTGCAGTCTTTCAGGGTCACAATGCAAAGCACTGGGGAATTATAAGGGCCCAATTTTTATATTCCTATACATATGAGGCTATCAAAAGGACTACATAATTCTTTTAGCTGCTTCCTCTGAATCGGTAAAAGCCCTTAGGGCAAAAGAAGACCCAAACATCAGTCTCATTTCTTTGCATTTCCATCTCTTCTGAGTCTTGGCTTGGTAATGCCTTGAATTTGTATCTCTGATATCTTCAAACAGAGAGTATTTTACATTTTTTCTAGCTTTCATAGTTCTCAACAAAAGGGTCATTCCATTTTAGGTAGTTCATTGTTACAGGAGGCCAATTCACCACTGCATTGTTTTTTCCTAAGGCCCCCTGCCTGTGACACACTAAACTAGCTCCCTCTCACTTGCTACGTGTCAGTTTAAATGTTACTTTTGTGGGCAGTCATCCCTAACCCCACAGGTAGATTATCACACATCCATTAATGTTCTTGCACTCCGTGTAATAACGCTTACCATACTTGGAAGGCTTTTTGTTCAATGTCTTTTGTTCACCTGTAGACCCCAAGAAGCCCTTAGGGGCAGTCTCACCATATCTTTGTTCACCTCCGATGCTCACTAAGCACAATGCCTGGGCATTCTGTCTAAATAGTGAGAACTGTGCAGTTACAAATGTATGAAGTCGCCTCAATGTTCAGGGACTACAGGAAATTAATAAAGATTTGTTAACTGAGTGAACAAATAAATGAATCATGAAGTCATATAATACACTCAGCATCTACCAACCTCTGGGAAAGGTTTAAACTTCTGCAGCAGTCACACAACTAATTTTTGTGGATGTTTATATCTCTTATAACTTCCTTTTTTTTATTCAAAACTGTATTTGATGTTAAGTACTTAAGAAAAATATTCCCCGATGCCTGTACAACAGTTAATCACTCCCCACTAATTTAGTGCATACAGTATTAGGAAGGCTTTCTGGAAGAAGCCATAAGGTACAACTGAAGATAAAACCCTAAATATGAGAAAAATTATCAAGGAAAAGTAAGACTATGCCAGGCCAAGGGTATCTTTCATATGCTACTACTATTAATTCCATTAGAGAACATCATATTATAATTATCTATTTACATGTTGGTCTCTCCTACTAAACGAAGGTCTTTGGGGTCAGAGACCCCATTTGCTGTTGTATTCAGGATGCCTAACACAGAAACTAACACACAGTACTAATATTTAATACATGTGGCTTGAAAGAAAAATCATCTTGAAAAGTAATTTTTCTTGCGCTTGCCACTTAAAAACGCTTGCAGTCCACTGCTTCTCTAGATTTCTATCTTTCCCTGCTTCCTCACATCATCAGTTTCTCATTGCTTGATGTCAAAGCTTATTTTTTCCTTATATTCCATTTTTCATGCTGCTTTCCAATGTTCACTAAAAACTACCCATACAAAGGCTCTGTGGTCTGTTCCTAGTTCTTCAAATGACAGAAAATACCATCAATGGTAAGTAAATATATTTTTAGTTTTACGAAGAAAACAGCTATATAGATATATTGAATTTAAAAATTAAGGCAGAACAAAAAGAAATCAGTTTTGTGACTGCTGTATAAGCTGAAAACTGAAAACTACTAACACTCATTTTTGTAGCTAGGTGACTGAGCTCTACCAAAAGCTACTTGTCTTTACAAGCCTTTTGAAGTATAAATTAAGAGAAAGAACACTGAAAGAGACTAACAGACAAGAAAATGGGGGCAAGTAGAAGATGTGGTACAATTTACTTTCCAGAAATGAATAGAATTTTTTTTTCTGTTGAAAAGTGAGGTAAAAAAATGGCTACCTCACCCCAGCTGAACCACTTCTAAAAAGTATCCAACACCTGGGGTGAGAACTAAATGCCTGGTAGTATTTATTTACACTTGTTGTTTAGAGGTGGCGATTTTTCAAAGAAGTAAGTATACTGGTTATCGTTAAGTTCTGGCTTTATATTTGTAATTTTGTTTGCACTCTCTGCATACTGCTGTGTGAGACAATGGCCTACATCTCTGTAGCTCCAGGACTCATTCTGGCCCATTCCATATTATTGGGGTTGGATGCTGAATGAAAGGATGAGGAGGAGAAGGGAAAAAAGAAATCAAATTAAACACTATGGTGCAGCCTCTGGAGATAGCCAGGACATACCACTTGTTAAGGGAAGGACATTCTGTAATAGTTACATCATTGTCTTAGTGATCTAGAAATTAAGAACATGACTCTGCAGAACTGTAGGGAGAAAGGAAGTGATTTTGCTTTGAAAAGCAGCTGATTTCTGTAAATGCAGCATTTTGTAAGGTCTCATCTCCATAATACTTTAGGTATTCAGGTATATGGATAGGCCGAAGAGTTTTCACTGCATATCTTTGCCTGTTAAGAAACTGATTTTGAGGTGGTACTTACAGCCAAATCAATTATGCTTATTCAATCCTGATGAAATAAGTAAACCTCAACTATGAAATCATACAATCCTAAATCCCCATAAGCAAATGGGTAAGTTAAAAATAAAACTAAACAACCATCTCTTTCTTTAAAAATGCATCGATAGTAAAGTGAATGGAAATATTAACTGGATCATTTTATAAGCATTTTCTATATGCCAGGCATAATGGCAAATGCCTATGCATTATCTCAGCACACAAAACAATACTTAAGAGGTAGGTATTGGTATTAACTCAGATGAAAAATTTGAAGTTCAGAAAAGATAACACCTCTTTAAAGTCATATTGATAAACATGGCCTATTGGGTCTAAACCTGAAGCTTAGCCACAGTGCTACATTACACAGTGTTTAAACTTTCCTTTTTGATTTTAATCATTTTTAGAAAATGCCATTCTATTTCAAGATTGGTTCTTTCTCATGTGGTCTTCTAGAAAAAGAAAGATGGACGAATTTTGGTAAATATTAGGGTCTGAGCCATCTGGTAGAAATAACAAAAATTAATTTTTCTAATTCTTGATTCATCTTTCCATAAGGACCGATCTTTCCTGTGAATAAATACACATACATCATATGTCTGGAAACATTAAGTGCTTTAGGATTTTTAGATCTGAATGGCAATATTCACAGTGGTTTCTGCCAGAACATAAGTCAAAGGGAATCTGAACTGCAAAGATTACTTCCCTACAGGTTATTACTCCAGGGATAACTGCCTGAATCAAAGAGGAAAATACCTGCTCAAACTCATTTATTATCACAATCTAATACTACTAATTGGCAGCCTCTGAGATAAGTTTAGGGAAAAATCCCCTGACATGTCTAATCAAGCGTCCACTACTATTGATTATTTTTTAAATAAACCATTTTTGTGCTTATTGCTGTGCTTGAGATAAGTATTTCAGTCCTGCTTGAGTGTGATTATTTCTCTCATAAACTTCTTCTGACTCTTGGCATTGCTGAATTCAAGCATGAGCTTATACCTATCTAGAAGTAAATTATGATTGCAATGTACTTTATTTCAGATTTGATTAAAAGTCCAGGTGTATCCTGTTTGGACACTTCCACTTTGATCCCCTCTCATCTTTCTTTTTCCCCAAGCACAATGTAAAATCATTCTAAAATGTACTTAAGAGCAATATATTTTGCAATATAAGTCAATGAGAGGCTTCAGAACCATTGTTAAGGAATTTTTTAAAACTGCAGAGTCAGAGGTGATATTTAGAACATGGCTTTCAAAAGAGGATCGAGCACAGGAATTTCTACCAACTGTAAGGACAAGTTATTTTACTCAACTTCAGGGTTCCTCATTTTATGGACTTTTGCATTCTCTCTGAGGAATCTTAAATAATGGCTTAGTATTGTAGATGATTCCTCCCACTATTCTATTCAATGAACATATCCCTCAAAGTTAGTATAAGGTGGGAAATATACCTTTTTAAAAATTAAAGTTTTTCTTAATGGTTATGTTTCCAAGAAGAGAGTACAAAAGTAGCTAGGAAGGCAACTAAACGTGGAGAATGGGTGCAAGAAATCCAGATTTTAAAAAGGGTAAAATCTTCTAGGATCCAGTTTAGAAGGCTAGATAGACTGTGTGCTTGGTAAAAAAGAGAGGTAAGAGGGGCTTAAGTGGCAGTGCCCAAAACAGGGTACACCTGGACTTTAATCAAATCTAAAAAAATCTCAGAAGTAGATAGAATCTCTTTGAATCTGAGATAAAGCATCCTTTTACAGTAGTCATATACTATGTAGAGGATAAGACATATAATGGGAAAATCTCAGGTAATCAAAATTACTCTAGAAAACCCTTAATAAGGTTTTGCATTGGAAAGTAACATCTAAACCATCTCTCAGTAAGTTCAATATAACCACTTCTGGTAATGGCACGAATCCCCATTTCTTTGTGTGGGCTCCAGGTGAAATAGATGGCTGGTAATAGTGTGCTATGCTGTATTAAAAATAGATATTTTTATAGACCAGAATCATATGCAGTCCAGTAAGATACTCATACTGGAGAAATATTTGGAAGCTGTTAACAACTGAAGAAATGGCCTTTGTGTTTTTCACCTCATGCTCATTCTGGGATACATATTCACTAAATAAAATGGAGGGTAGAATCCACTTCATGATTTAGGCCATTATTTCTCTCACAGACTCTTTCTTTTTTACCTGAATAGTTAATTCGAATTAAGTTACATTTGCATATGATGCTACTCCATTGGATTTGCTTTAAAAAAAAAAAAAGCTTTTAGAACCAATTAACCTCAAGAAGTAGCACAGGTTGAAAAATACATACCAGTTCAAAAGCAATATATATTCAAGAGCAATTTTATGATTGCTTGAAATGCTTTTTGTTAAACAGTGTCTGTATATTTGGGGGATATTTTCCAAATATTCTCCTACAAAACCTTTGAGTCTCCTCAAATCTGTACCAAATATGCCACAAGTCTGACTTGACAAGACAGGCCACCAAAAAGTATTCCACTTCCTTATTGGATATCACTACCTGCATATCTCAAAGGCATTTCACATTCAACATATTAATAATTGAGCTTCTGATCGTCATCTCTAGATTTATTTTTCTTCCAATTTTCATTGTCTTATAAGATAGTACCACCATACTTCAAATTGTGGAAGCAAGAAACCTTGGAGCCACCACTGTTACCTTTTTCCCTCATCCCCTTTTATCTAACCCACCCTCATATCCTATCAATTTTGCCCTCTTGATAGCTCTCAAATATGTCCATTTTCCTCCATTTCCACTAAAACTACCTCTGTGTTAGTTACTGCCATTTCTTCCCTGACTTAGTGTATAGTCTACTCCCTGGCCTCTCACATCTACTCTAGTCTCCTATGTGTTCTCCAAATTCCAGCAATGATCTTTCCAAAGTAGCCTTCAGCTCACATCACTCTCTGCTTTAAAGAACTTCAATTATTCCCACTGGTCTAAAAAAAAGACCAAATGGCAGAAGGTGCTAAATGATCTGGACAGCAATCCACCCTCCTTAAACACTATGGTCTATGTGTGCCAGCCATGCTGGGCTTCCTTCAGTTCCTGTTACTCATCAAGCTTCTGCCCACTAGATATCATTTTTTTTTAATTTAATTTATTTTATCATTAATTTACAATTACATGTGCAATATTATGATTATTAAACTACCCCTTCATCAGGTCCCCCCCACCAACCCCATTACAGTCACTGTCCATCAGCGTAGTGAGATGCTATAGAATCACTACTTGTCTTCTCTGAGTTGTACGGCCCTCCCCGTGCCCCCCCAACATTACATCTGCTAATCGTAATGCCCCTTTTTCCCTCTTATCCCTCCTTCCCGCCCATTTTCCCCAGTCCCTTTCCCTTTGGTAACTATTAGTCCGTTCTTGGGTTCTGTGAGTCTGCTGCTGTTTTGTTCCTTCAGTTTTTTTCTTTGTTCTTATACTCCACATATGAGTGAAATCATTTGATACTTGTCTTTTTCGGCTTGGCTTATTTCACTGAGCATAATACCCTCTAGCTCATCCATGTTGTTGCAAATGGTAGGATTTGTTTTCTTCTTATGGCTGAATAATATTCCATTGTGTATATGTACCACATCTTCTTTATCCATTCATCTACTGATGGACACTTAGGTTGCTTCCATTTCTTGGCTATTGTAAATAGTGCTGCAATAAACATAGGGGTGCATCTGTCCTTTTCAAATTGGGCTGCTGCATTCTTAGGGTAAATTCCTGGAGTGGAATTCCTGGGTCAAATGGTATTTCTATTTTGAGTTTTTTGAGGAACCTCCATACTGCTTTCCACAATGGTTGAACTAATTTGCATTCCCACCAGCAGTGTAGGAGGGTTCCCTTTTTTCCACATCCTCGCCAACATTTGTTGTTGTTTGTGTTTTGGATGTTGGCCATCCTCACTGGTGTGAGGTGATATCTCGTGGTTTTAATCTGCATTTCTCTGATGATTAGTGATGTGGAGCATCTTTTCATGTGCCTGTTGGCCATCTGAATTCCTTCTTTGGAGAAGTGTCTATTCATGTCCTCTGCCCATTTCTTAATTGGATTATTTGCTTTCTGTTTGTTAAGGTGCATGAGTTCTTTATATATTTTGGATGTCAACCCTTTATCACATACATTTTTATGAATATATTCTCCCATACTGTAGGATGTCTTTTGTTCTACTGATGGTGTCCTTT